>JARHVA010007272.1:552500-717432 GCA_037957365.1 Torreya grandis | reverse complement strand
TAATTATCCAAGCTATGAGGAAAAAGAGGAATAAGATCAAGCTATGTGTAGGCTGAGTCCAGACCAAGAGCCAAAAGTTATGGAAGAGATGAAGGAGAAGCCACCAATTTGTGAGTGGAAACTGCAAGGAACACAAAATGATAGGTGTAACAGAATTCTTGAGGAGGAAATGATCAGTTCACAATCTTTAGGAACACTATCAATAGTAAAGAGAATCACCAGTGGAAATAATAATAATGTAGGGCATCCCTTTTCACAAGGAAAGCAATTGTGCCAAATAAGAATCAATAGAGATTTGAAGATGGAAGCCAAGCTTTCAAAGTGAATGATAAATGGAGACTAATCAGAAAGAGATGCAACAAAAATGGATTGAGACTAAATATAATGAGTGAATGGAAGAGGAAAAAATGCATATATCCAACCTTAATCCATCAACAAGTCAAAAAAGTAGCCATTTTTTATCATTTAAGACCAAATCTATGATTTTTCTCACATTATACCAAGGTCATGGCCTAGGCCATGGATTTCATGAAGGAAATTTGTTGCCGAGCCCATGAGTTTCCTTCCTAAGCCATGGCTTAGGTCAAATAGGTCCCCTTGGCTAGTCAAAGTGATCCTAAAAGGGTCCTGGAGGGTCCCTAGAGAGCCCTTCTAGCATGAGAAAGGTCTAACATGGTTAAAAGGTGGACATAATGCATGGGAGAGGTCCAAGTAAGTGTTTTATGACTCTAAGTGAGATAACCAAGATTGGTAGTCTACACGTGAGCTAATATATAATCATAGGGAGGAGTCAAGGTCATGGGAAGTACAATTACAATACTTATGTTTGGTTGTTGAGGGGTTAAGAAATGGTTTGAGGTTAATAAATAGGTTATGGGGATGTGTAAATAAGAAGTCTTAGGAGGTTAAGGTAATAAATTTATACGTGTAAATTATTCTTTAGGCTAGGTGTTAAAAGGTTAACCATGGGTTTGGGTAGGTGAGGTGGAAACATGATTAACTAATTTAATTAAATAATTAAATTACCTAAAGGTGTAAATGGGTGAAAGGGTGTGATAAAGGGTTAATTGATAAATAATCTAACCCAAAGGGGTCAAGGGGTGGTTTAAAGGTTAATCCAACATCTAGGGCTATAGTGTATGGTTTTTTAGTGTCTACATTTTGCCTTTTTTTGTTATGCAATTTGTATCAACAAGATGCAAAACAAAAAATGGAAGGTTGGATGCCCACATATGGGAGGAGGTATTCCCCCTCAAACCAAGAATTGATGAGATGAAATAGAATTGGGTATAGTTTTGATACATTTATGTGGGTGGAAAATTGAAAAATAAGGATGCATTAAAGAATAAAAGTGACAAATGAATGAGGCCACCACATTAGGTATAGTGGATATCAGTGTACTTGTAAATGCAAGTCTCTTGAGTAAAGGTATTTGGGGTCTCAGGGGTCCAAAAATTAGGTGATCTTGAGAGAATAGAATAGGGTGTAGGTTTGATAGTTTGATAGGTGGGTGTTAAGGTTGCTTTGGTTGGTTGGGAATTTAAGCATGAATAGGCACACAAAATGTGACTAAGTTTGATATCATAGATCACACATAGACTAAGTTACCATAGTTGAGGTAGTTGGTAAAACAAGGTTGGTACTAAAAAGAGAAGTGATAAGGGAACTAGACCACAATGTTAGGCATAGATGATATGGGTTACTCCTATAAACTCAAGTCTTCTATGGTAGGTGTCCAAATTTTCAAGGGTCTAAAATTTGGGTGAGCATGTGAAAATGGAATAGGTCATAGGTGTCAGGACTACAAATGCGTTGTGCTCTAAGGCACCAAAATGGTAGTGTACAAAAGTAACACATGGTTACAAGGTTATTAAGTATGTTAAGTAGTCAGTGCAGTCAAAATAACCAAGGCAAGGTTGGTCAAAAAAAGTGTGAAAGGTAGGCCAAAATGATGAAGGTTAAGGTTATTAAGTTGGTTGGTTTATTGGAGAGTAAGGTGTTATCCGATAGGTGTATGGTTGTGGTAATGTGATTACTATTTGAAAAAGTTTGGCTGGGTGGTTTTCAAATTAGGAAGACATATGCCTTCACAACTCGTCATGAAAGTAGAAGAAGGATAAACACTCCAATTGAGAATGAAAAAAATGGAAATATTTGTAGGCTTATGAACATAAGCCCATATCATGATTTGCATTATTGTTGGTTCATTGGTTAAAAAAGGTAGATCACGTAGTGTCAAGTAAGCTCAAAATCCTTTGATTTGTAGAGGGGGTAAAAGGGGATATGAATGAAATAGGTGAATGGATGGTAGTGTAACCTTTTTTTGGGGATGGCTTTCCCCTTTTGTAGGTGACCTAGGAACCATTATAGAGGAGTCCATGCTCTAAGTTTGATGTAGACTGATCAATGTGGGAAGTCTACTTTTTGACTTTGTGAAAGATGATTGCAGCTTTATTTGGGATTATTTTTACTTTTGCATTTAGACTTTGGTTCTTTTGATGCTTTTATTTGATGGGTTTGGGAAGCTAATCGATGTGAGAAACTTCCAAGTGATTGCTTTCTAGATAAAAGTTTTACATAACCATCATTCAAGGGAGTGGTCTAAGCTTTAGATTTGTTTATTTTGAGAGTTATCCTTTGAAGGAATAGTCTACCTTATAATTATTTTTTGATAGTTTTGGGTAGCTCTCCTTCAAGGGAAAAGTGTACATGTTGTATTTTTAGATATAGCCCAAGTTATATTGTGCTTGTTTAGACATAAGCTAGTCTATATATCCCTAAGGCTTTCCTTTATGGAGGTAAAACCATAGCACAATAAGGTTAATGATGGGAGAAATAGGTTTAAGTGACAAGGACCATGGGAATTTATCCTATAAAGGATAAAAAGTGTCCATGAGAATACTGTAATGAGTAGAGCCATGGTACCCATGTTTAAGATCAGGCTAAGGCTATGAAAGATAATCACATGACCCTGTATTAATAGGTTATCCTTAAAAATAAAGAGATGAAGGTGGATGAAAACAAGGGATAAGATTAAGTTAGAGATAAGATGAAAAAGAAATTGGTTTAATAAAAGAATGGATCAAAATGCAAAGTATTGAGGGGTTCAGGTTTAGATATCCCCTAGATCCACATTTACATATAAATGATTTGAGCCAATCAGGAATGAAGAGTTACCCTATTTACTTTTTAACACTTGACTAGACATGGTAAAGATTATGGGTTGAAAAAGGTAAGAGGTAATGTTGGTTAGGAAATGGTATTGAGGCTTGCTTGGATGCAATGGTATTTGGGTAAGATTTAGTAAGATATTTTTAGGTGTTTTGGGTGAAAAGGCAAGGTTCAAGTTAGACCTCAATTATGACAGTGATTGACAATGATCAGGGGTCAATTGGTGACAGCTCACCAGAGACTGGTATTGATCAAGGTTTAAGGGTAAAAGAGGTATAAAGGAATGGTTTAAATTTGAAAATTTTGCTTAGGTTAGTTAAAGGTTGGTTAAGCTCAAGGCCAACTTAAAGTTGGTTTAGTTCTAGGCTAGGATAGGCTAGGTTGAGGTATAAACTCTAAGGTTTGGTTTTAGTCTTAGGTTGGTGTTAAGCTAGGTAAAGTGAGGTTGGGTTGAGGGGAATGGTCAAAGCATTTTAAAGGGAGAGTTTATCCAGTTGATTTTTCCATGTACATTGAGGTAGGAAGAGACTTTAAGGGGAAGATGTTGGTTAGTAAAGAGGTTTTAGGAGGATGAATATGACTTCATTTACCTCTCAAGGGTTGTTATTTATTATTTGTTATTTGGAGTTCAAGTTGTAGGTGGTGGTTCAAGCGGGATTTCCTCTATGATGATAAAGTGAAGGAAATGTTATTGGGTCAGATTTGGGTAGGTTTGGGGTCTAGTAATGATGTTGGCAACACTATCATAGAATAAAGATAGGTTGGACAAGAATGTCTAATTTTCCCATTGAAGTATATTAGGTATGGTGTGGGTAGCTTGGATAAAAGGGGAGCTAAGACTTTTATTCAAGAGATCTCAAATGAGGGGTTCATTTTGGTGTGGGTTGGTTTATAAGTTAGTTATGGTTGGGTTATAATTTGGGCTGATTTTGGTTGATTTATTTGGTTTATATGTTGGTTTTATTGGTTGAGGGAGGTAGTCTGGATGGTTGATTTAGTTTTTCAATTTGGTTTGCTTATTTATTTGGTCTGATTTGTGAGGTAAGATGACAAATATTTGACCCTATTATAAAGGGAATCGAATCAAAGCTAATGGAATTAGGTAGATGAAAATGAGTAGGTTATATAGGAATTGGATTGACTTGGTTGTGTTTGAGGTTAGGTTGGCTATAGGTGAGGTTGGGTTGGCTTTTGTTGAGGTGATTTGATTTGGGGTTTGCTCCACTAAAAAGGTAGGTGAAAGAGGTAAGTTGGGTTGGGTTGAGGTTTGCTTCACTAAAATAGGAAGTGGAAGAGGTAAGTTGGTTGGAGGTTGATCCACTAAAAAGGGAAGTGGAAGAGGTAGGTTGGTTGGAGGTTGATCCACTAAAAGAGGAAGTGGAAAGGGTAGGTTGGTTGGAGGTTGATCCATTGAAAGGGGAAATAGAAGAGGTGGGTTGGTTTAAGGTTGATCCATTAAAAGAGGAAATGGAAGAGGTAGGTTGGTTGGAGGTTGATCTAATAAAATATGAAGTGAAATAGGTGTGTTGTTTGAGGTTGATCCATTAAAATAAGAAGTGGAAGAGGTAGTTTGGTTTCCTAAATTGTGGTTTTAAAGGGAAGATGAAAATGTTCCACTTTGTCAACAAGTAGATTGGTTAAGGTTTATTCTTTCTTAGTGATGATTTTTAAAGGTTGTACTTGGTCAACAAGTGGATTGGTTGTAATTTTGATTATGATTTCTTTAGTTATAGGTTCAATAAAGACCAAATATAATGAAGGGACCACATTGTTTTAAGGGCATTGTTTATGGGTTTCCACAACAATGGGTGTAGGAAGAGGTTCAAAGATGGATTGCTTGAATACATTCAAGGATAGGTTGGGGAACACATAGATGATCCTTTGGGACCTCTTTTTGATCAATAAGGTTTTGTATGAACATCTTAAAAAATGGGCATCTATCTACTGCATTCCCTTTTATGCGATGATAAGCACAAAACTCATTATTTATAAACCAAATTGGTTTTGGAGGAGAATGATTGATGGGTTTGATTTGAGGAAGTTTAATAAAAAATCGCTTAAAATTTTATCAAGGATTGAGGCATATGATTTCCATAGCAGGGTATACTACCTAGGAAGGAGGTGCACCAATGGTTATTGAGGTTGTGAGCTACTTGGTTAGTTTGATGAAGTTGGTTGGTTTGAAATGGTTGAATAATTTGATAGGTTGGGTAGACTTGATAAAATTTTTGGGTTAAAATGGTTTGGTTGGTAGTTGTTGGTTTGATTTGATGAGGTTGGTATGGTTAATAAGGTGGGTAAGGTGGGTTAATAGTTTTTGGTTGGATTTGATGAGGTTGATAAGGTAGGTTGGTTCAAAAAGTTTGGTTGATGGTTGAGGGGATAGACTAAGTATTGGTTTTGAGATGAAAAGGGTTTCCACAAAGGTGTTTTAGATAATTGATATGATGGTTTGGGTGGGTAATCAATATTTTTATAAGGTTGAGGTAGTTGATATGATGGTTGAAATAGGTAGTCTAAGGATTAGTGAGGTTGAGATATTTGTAATTGAGGTGGGTTATGACAATGATCAAATAGTTAATGAGAGGTTGTTGGTAGGTGGTGGTTGAGATTTGATTAATTATAGGTGAGGTTGGTTTGGTTATAGGCAAGTTTGGGTTGATTATAGGTGAGGTTGGGTTGATTGTAGCTAAGGTTGGTTGGGTTATTTATAGGTGAGGTTGGGTTGATTTTAGGTAAGGTTGGGTTAATTTTAGGTAAGGTTGGATTGATCATAAGTAAGGTTGGGTTGACCAAAGGTAATGTTGGGAGCACAAGGGTAAAAATTTAAGTCAAGGGGGTTATCTTCTAGGAGTCTAACAAAGTTAAGATCTCTAGGAGAAAATATAGGAGGACTCCCCATTGAACAAGGCATTAGATATGAGATGGATGAAAGCAAGATGGTAAAAGGTCTCCAAGGGAAGTTAGATTTCTCACAAATCAAACATAAAGAAGAAAATATTAAGTCATAAAAAATAAAACACATACTAAGGTAAGTTTAATCCTATTGGCCATTTTTGGCCCACATATAAAATAACCTAGATACAATGTAGTCTCTAGAGGTCTTGGTGAAAAGAAAGAATGATCAAATGGTTTGAGCAGAATTTTGGATGGAATGAGTGGTCTCAAAGTCTCATGTTACTCACAAAGCTTTTAAAACACTTTAATCTTTCTTAAACTATAATTTGTCAATCTTTGAAGGATAAGTCTATAGAGCAAAGAGAGGGATCCGAGGAGGTTCTTATGGTGGTCAAAGAAGTTCATGGTCATAAAATAAGTCTACACAGGATTAAAGTTTTCATAGTTCATTCAAGCCTTCAAAGATCCAACAACAGTTCAAGCACAAATTTAGAAGAGCCTGTAGTTAAAAATCTAAGTACTAAACCTTTTATTTGGCTAAGTACTTACATGGCATATTATTTTTGGCTATTATTTGGCTAAGTTCAATTATTGTGGGTCTTCTTATTTAGATAAGCATTAAGAATTTTGGGCCAAGTGATAATATTACCTTTGGGATAATGTATTTGGCTTTTTTGGCTAGTGTTGGGATTTGTTTCAGGCATTTTATCTAAAATAAAAATCCTAAAGTGCAAATTCTTTTGGACATTTTGTACATAGCAAAAGGCCAAGTATAATTGTGTCATGAAAATTGTCTAAGATAATTTTCCTAATGACCAAGTTCTTTTAGAAATTTTGTCTACAAAAAATTTCTCAAATGAAAAATTCACGAAGACCTAATTTTTTCAGGGAAAGTGGCCAAAACAAAAAATCCATAGACAAAAGTCCTGAAGACATAATTACATCAACCAAATTGTCTTAGGGAAATTGGTCCAATAGAGTGACATTCATGCAAGTGTAAAAGTTCAAGATCAATAGTCAGCCATTGGGGTCTAAATATTGATGGTATCATAGATGTCATTGATGGTCATGTGAATGTCAAATTATAGGCACACAAATGTCAAATTAAGGATATGAAAAATAATTATTGGATTTTAAATATCTAAGTGACAGTCGCATGGATGTCAAAAACATTCATGCAAACATCAAATATAGACACATGGACATCAAAGTAAAGCCTCATGAAATGATCTTTTGGATTTAAAAATTTTAAAATATTTCTATAATGAATGCACAAGTGTCAAGTGTCATGATCTTGGAGTAGAATTAGATCTAACAATGAGTGGGAAAAGATAGTGTTAGTGGGTCCAAAAAGATCAATGGCTCATGTTTGATCATATAAAGGAAATAAATGGTACGCATTAGGTCAAAGAGTCAATGATTTTGAGGATGAATGTGAGACCATCATGTTGTGTAAGTGTGGAAGTAGACAGACTAGCGATGGGATCTTAAGAAGAGACATAGGGATGCCAAGCGGCACCATCTTGGATTAAGTTGACAAGTTAAGGGAAGATCTATAGATTGTAGGAATTTATATAAGGAAGATTAATGGTGAGAAAGGGTTAGAGAGGTAAAAAATATGATAAGGTTTAAATCGAGCATGAGGCTGCCAAATATCTTAATTTATTTGATGATCCCAGGGAGCTTTCAATAAGGGTTAAAGTGGCAGTTTTTGACCAAGGCAAATAGATACATAGTAAACCAAGTTCAAATATAATTTGGGTTGATTTGGGATGAAC
This sequence comes from Torreya grandis, assembly GCA_037957365.1. NCBI lineage: Eukaryota > Viridiplantae > Streptophyta > Pinopsida > Cupressales > Taxaceae > Torreya > Torreya grandis. Next base: position 709,585 of record JARHVA010007272.1, on the reverse strand, counting down.
ATTTCAAGGATGTGATGGTGTCATTAAAGCTTTATAGAGATATAATAGGCATTTCAGACCTACTATAAATCAAAGGTCAAAAACTTTTTAATGAAAAAGGACCAAGAATTGAGTAGAGTGTCATCTATATTAAAACTATATGAAAACCAATAGTTTGGATTGGTTTTAATCTATAGTGGAACCAGGTTCAATTTTCCATGTAAAGGAAAATATTTGTGATTATGATCAAATAATTCATCCTTCAACATGGCCATTATCTCAATAGACCATCACTTAAAACACACATAACATGGCTCTATCAGATTCACTTACAGGGATTTTTGTCCTCATCATGAACATAAGTGAAAGATGGCATGGATTAATGATGGATGCTCCATATTCATGAATCTATATTAGGTTTACCACAAACCTCTTATGAGTTACTCTTCAAACATGTATGCCACCCCCAACATTTATGGGGTGCCTCAGATTAAAAATTCCACATGATGTTTGTGCCCAAGAGTGTCAATGTATAAATACCCCTCTCCTCATCTAGACAAACACTTAGACACATTGATATTTTTGAGAGCATTAAATAATTGAGTAAAGTATAAAGAGTAGAGAGAGCTAAGCTAAGAATTATGAGACCTTGTAAGTAGAATTGTTAACCCAATATCTTATTAATGAATAGAGAGTGGTTTCAAAGAGGAATGATTGAGATGGAGACTTCAACATATTTATCAGGAGGTGAAAATCATCCAATAAAATAGAGAAACTTGACAACTAGAGAAGACTGGGCTAGAACTCACCAAGGCAAAGGCTATGGTCGATTGCCTCAACACTAAGGCAAAAACAAAAAATTAGAGCTCAAAAAGTTGATGTCTGACATTTAGATCACATCCCTAATGATAGTTTTTAGGTGGAAGTGAATCTAAGGGTAAGTATGGAAACCAAGATATAGGAGAGACTAAACTAGCATAGATCCATCAAAATCTCTCAAATTATTATTAAGCTTTTTACCAATTAAAGAAGTAGGCACAGTAGGAGTCCTTGGCCAAGGACCAATAAATTACACAGTTGAAGAATGACCTCACCACCCTCTCCTAGACTACAAATATCATCCTAATGATTTAATGTATATATGTATCCTACTAGGAGAGGATAAAAAAAGTAGCCACAAAATGGAAGCCAGGCCTCACCTTTTTCTTAGATTCACATAAACTAAGCACCCAAATAAGTGCATATGTCAACCAGGTCGTTGCCTTCATAACCCCCAAGGTACATGATGCACAAATCCTCATCCAAAATATTTACAACACTTTGAATGAAACACTAAAGGTAGCAAGGGTGGATGATTAGAGGAAAGTAGTGGCCAAGGATAATAAATTTATAGGCTACAATACAGGCAGTTACCAATTTTAAGGCATTCCTAAATGCTTTAGAAAAAATGGTATAAGATAGATAGGGACACATTGAATAAGTAGTCCAATTAGGACTCCCATCCTAATTATTATCAAACAATAGCATCTTACAAGAGGACCAAATCAAAGCTCTACTAGATCAGAAATATAATGACTGGACCATGTTCATGGCTCTTAGTCAATTACTTAATGTCTCTAAAGTGGATAAAATATTATAGTCATTCAACCAGCTATAATTTTAGATGCTAGTGGTAGTATAGGGTTTAAGGAACATCTCCTTCAAGGAGAGTATCAATCTAGATAGAGCCTCTGAGGCTCTCAAGAAGAAATCACAACCCAAGGAGGAAGAGAGGGTGCCCTTGCAAGTGGATCTTCAAAAGTTATAAGTTTATAGACCTTCCTCCTATTTTTAAAAATTTTCCTCGACTGGTCCATGTACTAGAGTTTTGGGTTTTCTCATCCATAGGTAGATTCCCCTATGAATCACCAAGAACTATGGATCAGAATCCACCATTTCAATTATCTTGAGTATCTCACATTTAGTCTGAAGCTCACTCAACATATCTATAAGTTTCCTTTCATCCTCTTCCTTTTTTGGGCCCCCCTTTTATATATTTTGCATAAGTATTAGCCTCCCTTCACTTCTAACACATAGTATCCTGACACTTATTTGGAATGAATAAGTCTTTGGTTAATCTTGAAGTGGTGCCAACTTAACATATGGTAACCCAATGCTTATCCAAGGCCATTTAATTTTGGTCAAAACTTTGAGCAATGCTACTAGCTAACAGGGTGATGGGTGAGACCCACCAAGTAGTTACCAAGGGAAAATAGAGTTTCTCCATGTGCTACCTTTATGACAATTTTTGTAACGAAGTGCCTAACTTCCCCCCCAGAGAAGCATTTGATCGACACATAACATCATATAACTTATCTAAGAGTAGTTTATTTTTGATAGGCCTTCAAGCATTACCATTAGCTAAAAAAAATGAGTGGGACCCACTGTGTGATTATAACTAGGAAGAGATGAGCTTTTCCACGTAATACCATGATGTTTATCAAAATAAAGGATTTCTTGTTATATCTAGGGGTCATTCCATTGGCTAGGGTAAATGGATTTTCATCTCCAATGACATATCAGAGGTAGTCCCTAGAGATGGACATGTGGCATCACTACACTCCTCCTAAGTATTGTGGCCATAACAAGATATTATAGCTACACCATATCTGGGATCTAGAGGATAACTGCACTCATGAGCTTGAGACCCTCATTAAATTACAATGACATCATCATGGGTGCAAGTGCTAGGATTTCCAAGTGTCATTCCTATGAAAAGCTGTCTCACCTATATATTCTAGGCTCATCCCTTTTGGAATGGGCTGGTTATTATTTTACTCAGAGTTGTTATTTTTACAGACAACCATTTGTAATAGAATATGAATTGTAACCATTTAACATTTTTCATTTTACAACCTTAATAGTTACCCTTCACAGGTGTGATTGGACATATTTTTAGTGCCTTTGAGGCCTTCTATATCTCTTTTCTCCATATATAATGAAGAGGATGTGGTGTTTTATGTAATTTTGAGTGAAGAGTTATTTCTTATTTGCTTATTTATTTTCTTCTACTTCTATAATGATGATCTTTGCTTTTGCATTATAGAGCTTTATTTATACTTTATGCTCCTTTATGGTTTTTAATGTTTAAGGGCTAAATATATTTTATGAAATTATAGGTTAATGATTTGAATATCTTGGGGCTTTGTCTTAGTATTCATTTAGTTTTATTTGCTTTTCCTTCTTCTCCCTTTTCATCCCCCCACTTAAGATGAAGATTCATCTTCTAAAAACTTGGAGGTTGCTTTATAGACTACAATTTGGTCCCACACCTATAAATCTTCCCATAGAAGGTTGTTTAACCTAAAGTGAAGGTTTTAGGCATCAAAAAATCCTAAGGGTTCACTTTATCTCGCTTGTGGCTTATGCCTTAAGTTAGAGGTTATGAGATTCAACTTGGCTTGTAGAATGGGAACAAGAAAATGAAGTCTAAGGTTGGTTTTAGGTTATTTAAGGCTCTTAAAATATATAGTATAATTTAGTATGTGGCTTGATATTAGGGCCTACCCCCTCACTTCACACACTACAATAATAAAGGTGTCGGGTGCTTAGCTTAAGATATACCAAATTGCTAGATACTATACTCAGCTAGCAAACTGAGTTTGGGTTTTTCCCCTTGGTAATGACATCCAAGTGGGATATCCAAGGGAAAGGTTTACTGATAGGTGTTGAAATTCTAGTTGGGCTTTATATTAGTGTTTGATGTTTAATTGAATATGTGGTTTGGTATAAGTGTGTGAAGAAGTGAGGCTATGGTTAATTTACTTGATTAATTAAGCTATGTGATCTAATAATGTTATCAAAAAATGTATGAAAGGTTAATTTTAAGCCCAAAATAAATTTTAATTTTGTTTAAATGAGCATAAAATAAGAATAAAAACACCTAAATATAAACTGCAAACCCAATAAAAAACTCAAAGGTCCCATCGAGCATGCCATAATGTTTTACTATTTTTTCTTTAGAAGAGAATAAAACTTAAAGAAGAAGGGTGTAGTAGAAGAGCCTAGTTTACTTATGCACACATTAATCTAGTCTGATTGTAGATACTTTTCTTTGTCTAAGGAGGATGATCTGTAGATAAGAAATATACTAGAAAATGCTTTATTAGTGAGGTAGGTGGGTGGATTGCCTAACATGAGCTAGATCCAAGAAGTACATGACTTCCTTAGAGGCTGACAATCTACCTTTAGACAAGTTAATGTTACGCAAAGTGATGATAAATGAGGTTGCATGAAGTAATTAAAGTATCTAACCATAAATGAAATAAATACTTTAAAAAAAATGCTTGTTTTAACAATATAACATTAAAGATAAATGCTAAACTATTAAGGTGTGGTTTAAGTTATTGTTGTTAATTCTGTGTAGTGACAGAGGTTGAGAAATAGGGTTTTTGGTTGAGGTGAATAGGTGTTTTTATCTTATGATTTTGGGTGAAATAAGCTACATAGTGACCATCAGTGGTTGGGGTATGACCATTGGCATTCAAGGCTAACCATCACTGGTCAACAGGTGATCGTTGATGGTTGAAGATGACCATTGGTGATCACTAAGAGTTTTTATAGGGTGATGGTTATAGGAAAAATGGACTATAGGTATGTTGGATAAGAATTGTATGGGTTTCTTGAGGTGGGTTAATGGTCATGGAGGTAATAGGGGGCCTCACAGCTGCTTAGATTATGTATTTGACACTCCAATGGCTAAGAGTGGTTAGTGGATGCTTGATGGAAGGGGTAGTGTTTGAAGTGAAGAACTACAATACAAGAAAGGGTGTGGAGAGAGGTGAAAAGTGGGTATAATATTAAAGTATTTAATCCAAATAGATAAAACTTAAAATAAGAACAAGATACTTAGCTTGTTATTGGTATTTATTAGCTTGGATAAGTCTTAGAGTGGAGGTGAAGTTGTTTGAGAGCCTGGAGCTATATAAGGAAAGTGATGGTATGAGTCTTTGATGTTGAGATGCTAAAGTTCCCTTTAGATTCTCTCTAGTTCTAGTTTGTCTCTAGTTCACTCAGAGTAGTTGGTCATTTTGCCCTCAATTATTTCATCTTCTATGATTCAAACTCCTTACCACAGGTCTTGGGCTAGTGTTATGTAACCATCACCAGTCCTGGTCAACCAATGTCAGTCGAGGGGTGACTGATGATGGTTAAGGATAAAAGGTCAACATGGATAAAATTATCCATTTAGACTTATTTTTAATGGTTGAGATGTTAGGAAATGGTCTAAGGTTAATAAAGAGGTCATGGGGATGCATGTGGAATAAGTCTTAGGAGGTTAAGGCAATAAATGTCTAGGTGGAAAAAAGTCTTTAGGATAAGTGTCAAAAGTTTAGTCATGGGTTTGGATAGGTGAGGTAGAAACATGATTAAATAATTTAATTAAATAATTAAACTAACTAAAGGGGTAAATGGGTAAAAGAGTGTGATAAAGGGGTAATTGATAAATAATCTAACCCAAATGGGCCAAGGGGTGGCTTAAAGGTTAATGCGACATCTAGGTTCATAGTGTATAGTTTTCTAGTGTCTACAATCACCCTTAATATGGAGAATAATGTTTGGAAAGTTACTAATAGGAGGGGTTTTTATAAATCAACTTGAAGGAACATCCCCTTTATTAATGATTTACAAATCTGTGATTTCCTTATGGAGTTGACATAAATTGTCATGATTAAATGAAAGTATCTTATCTCCATATGGAAAAATTTTTGGAATATAAGGCAGGGGAAAATGCTTTGGATCCTCCTTGGAATGGATCACATCATGTCTTGAAATTATGAGAACATCTACCTAGTTAGATATATAGTAGCTACCACCATTCAAATATTTGATATTGTTTGCCTTAGCAATTGGAAGGATGCAAGAGTAATGGATTTTGATACATTCTTGGAGATATTGTTTAAGTATTTCATAGTCATAATCATAAAATTAAAAAATTCCATCCATGAGAAAGATAAAAATAACACAAATATTAAGACAAGGCATAATATAAGCATCTACAAGAAAATGCTTATACAACAATGATGCTTAAATGTTGGGTTCACAAAATGTTTAAGCCTAATTTGGATATGGATCCCTACTTAGGTAGATAGGGTTAAGGATAAAAAAATTATAAGGCATAAGGTTTAATATCATATCTAAATTAGGCCAATTAATGTGCTAAACTCATATATACCATATGTTGAATTTATTAAATTGAGATAAGTTATTAATGGACAATATAACTATGCTAGATAGAGAAATGACATAAAATATAATATTTAGTTAAATTTTATGATAATGCAAATCTAGATCTGGTACATGTAAAAATCATGTAAGAAGATATTTCTAGAATAATCATCATATTCTAGATCTCATGTATTTGTCTCTCTAGACAATTATATTAATCTAGAATGGTTACATCGATCCTATTATCTATGTTCTATGTTGTTGTCCTATATATAATATATACTCAAATAGAATGTGATCACCTGGATGCTTATGGGTTTAGTTTCACCTTCACTCTAGTGCATTTAGATCTAGGTCATGGACAGTTTCTCTTGGTGAAATGACAAAACCCTAGCTTTCCATCCTTAATGTGACCTTTGATTAAAAAATGAGTTAGTGAATACATAGTGGTGAGCTACTCTGATATTACCTCATTATCAAAGGGCATTGCTTACATATCCAATACCCTAAAAGAGGGCCTCAAACTCATGTATTTCTCCCCTATGTATTGGATTATGTGTGAATCATACAATCTATGTAAATAAATTATGATGGTGACCTAGCTTGTAACTTGGAAAATATGACCTTGTAACTACTCCTTTAGTACTTCAAACCTATATCTAAGTTGTTACTTTGAATAATATCAAAATATGGTAGAATAGGAAAGCTTTTGGTAATTTGAGTGATTCTTGAATGCTCTTTTAGTCTAATTCCTAGGTGGTGAATAAATGAGGATTGATATTATATTTATACCAATCATATTAGGAGATAATTCACATTAAATAATTTAGGTTGACCATTGTAATGCATTTCATTTGTAAATTGGATGACTTTAGGGTATTGTATACTTCCATCATGTAAGGAAAATAATGTCAACATTATTTTATATCCAAAACATTAGTGTCCATGGAGAAGAAGAGTAGGCACAAGCTCAAAACTTGAAGAGGTGTAAGATAATTACATTTTAATCATTTTTGGCATGATAAGATGATTGTGTTGCCAATATAAGGATGGTCAAAATAAGATATATGCCAAGGGTCATAAGATAGAGTAGATGAGAGGATTTTATAATTAAAAAATGTGTAGAATTAATAACAATAAAGGTATAAGTTTTCCAAGTGTTTAATATTGAGGTGTTAAATAATCATAAAGTATAGTCTACAATTGCTACTTCAATGGGGCCAAAGTCATCAACCAAATTTAGGGTTTGGATTTAGGTATTAGATAGTTATATGTATGAGTTATATTTTTTTCTACCATACCCATATACATATGTTTCACTCTAATTTAACTCACACTTCTTATCTAAATCCACTTGGAGGAATTTGGTCTAAAATCTTGTCCTTGGAAGATCTTTTCTTGTGGTCATGTTTGAATATTTAATTCTTGTGGTCATCTTTGAATATTTAATAGGAGAACAAAAAGAGTTATTTGATAACAAGACTTAGGTCTATGTTAAAATATTCAACCCATAACATTCCATTAAAATTTTCCACTTGAGCAAAGGGGGATATTTATATTAGATAGGTCCTCATCAAGGTAATTATATTATATCCTTTTACTCTTTCATTTGGTACTTAGTGGTATAGACATATTGTTGCTTAGTGTATGATTTTATGTGTATCCTTATCTATTCTCTTTCTCTCCAAATTATGCTAGGGTAGTCATAAGATTGCCTAGACCTAACATATTCCACATTAGGTTTATATGTATATGCTCCCATTAGGCTTATCATTGCACCTTACCCTTGTCTATTTACATTACTTATAAGCATCGCTTTATATAATTTAATTTACTTGTATTGTTTACTTTCATAGCTTATGAACCATAAAGAGGTCTTGTAGTGATATTCCATTGTATCATTGACATAGGATTTTGAATCCTCCCCTATTGATTATTTTTCATAGGTAAACCTCTTTCTAGATCTGTGTCCCTTATTGTTCATTACCCAATTACATAATGTATGCCAAGAGATCTATTTTATTAGACCCTCATGTGAGGATTATTATGTTGAGATAGGATAGGTATTATTTAATCCTAACACATGTATACATTCTAGTGAACCCTATATGAATCTTACCCATATTTAGGTTAGATCAATTTGAACTTGTTCCTTTTGTCCAACTACTTGGGCTTAGTCGATTCAAATTTTCCTTCAGCCAACTGTATCAACTAGCTCGATAAATTTTTCTCCTTGTATGTAAATTACATTGACTAGATCAATATAATTTTATGTGCATTGACTACTTTGGCCTTGATAATAGAGTTCTACCTATCTTTGTTATTGCTTCAAATAACTTCATGTAGTTATACTTAATTTAAGTTTATTACAATAGTTTAGTTTTAAATTGATTTGACCTACTTGAAGAAGCTATGTTGCTACCTATTTATTTCATTTCATAAAATGCTACAAAAATTAGCTTTTTCACTTTATTTATTATTTTAATGGCTTTCCCTAGAGATTGTGTTTTAGGAGTCTTTAATATCTTAGGAGATATCATTAATGGCCAAGTGGTGACTTATTTTATCGACACTATGGAGTGAGTGGTATTTCCCTAATATTGAAGCCACTAGAAAACACTAAACATGGAATTTACTTTCCATGTGTTTCACAACATATAAAAAATTCCTAGGAATCCCCTTTTTATTAAAGTATAAGATTCCAACCATCTATTTGACTTTATGGTGCACTTGAGAAGGGTGTATCATACATGGAAGTTAATTTCAATTTACCCTCATAATTGAGGTTAGTGGGATATAGGCACAAAATCCTTTGTAGTTGTAGAGTAGGATTATGAGACAAGATTAGATCATGCGTTAGTCAATAAATCTAAAAAATAAGCATAAAGACCTAACTATCAAGCCTAGTCCCTCAAGGGGTGTTTCTAATGACTTCAAAGATATAATTAAGAAAGGAATACAATCGAACCTTCCAAGTAGCTATTCTCCCTTGAAAATGGTCAAGAAGTGTGTTTTTCCCTAGATTTGGTGATCCAATTCTTTATCAATGAAGAGTAGCATGAGCCTCCATCATTTCCTAGTGTACAAATGGATTAGGTTCAAAAGATTTGTCATTTTGTGTGAATACATGAAGCTTGTCTATAGAAATTTCTTCATAATAAGTTTGAATATCTGAGGCTTAAAAATGGTGATCTTGTTCCTCTTATTTATAGCTTTCTAAAAATATTTAGGATCAACCATGACCATCCATTTTGAGATCAAGATGTGTGGCCATATATTGATTCAATCTTATATAGATAAAAAATAAATATTTTCATTGATATTTGGAAGAATGGGGCATTGATGAGACATGGGAGGGATTAATTCTGATATTTATCCTATTAATGGTTTATGGATGCCACCCCATTAATGATGCCATGGGATGATGTATAATTGAATAATGAATTTATAATAATTAGATATTAAACAACCTTCATTAAATTTTTACTTAATCTATTGATTTGGTTTAATTGGCTTCAGTGGATTTGATTGATTTTATGTAATTCTTTAGAAATTTGTTGCACACTTAATCAACCGATTCAAAAATGTCATTTTACTGAGTCATAATTTTATTAGAGTATAATTAGAAGAAGGTGTCAGTTGCATATGGGATAATACCTCCAATATGGTATTATGGACATGGAATAACACATGCACATGACATGTGCTACCAAATTAGAAGAATTCAATGGTCCAAGATGTCATTTTGCATGGTCACAATTTGAATCAAAATGATTTAAGAAAAGATAATAATCACATAAAATGCATTGACCCATTCAAGGGTACATTAGAAAAAATTGGCACATGTATGTGACAAGTTCGAATGATTTAGTTTGTTTTAGTGATTTTGGTCTAGATTGTGCATTATTATAGAATATCATTTAGATTAACAATTTCAGCACAATAGTGATAGGAATGGGATGTCTACATTTCCCCCTATTTAAGAAGGCATAGTGATATATTTGGTTGAAGAAACATCTTTTAAAGAATGAAAAGGTCACTATAATTATAAGAAATAAATTTCATTCTCATTTTCCACTAAATTTTGCATGAGTCACTATAAAACAAGGTTACAAAAATGCCCCAAGCATCATTTTGTGTAGCTCATGATGCCCCTTCGAGAGGAATATGAAAAATTTTAAATTTTTAATAGGTTATCCCTTGATAAGAAGAAATATTAATCACATTAATTTTAGTAAAAGAGGCTGAAAAAGAGAGCAATTAGAAGAAAGCAGGATGAAAAATGGATAAATGGGAATAAAATAATAGCCTAAGAGAGATAAAATGGAATAACTATAGGCCCAAGAGCATGAAAAATTTACCATATTTTGACCCCTAAGAGGTAAAAATAGTTTATTTTCACCCCTAGCTATAGTAATTTAGAGCTATGTGATTTGTACTTGAAAGAGCTGAGAAAGATGGCTAATGTCCTGTATGACTATCACCTTGGAGAGTGCATGAGAGAGTATTAGAGGCCACTAGGGAGTGGACCATTGGTAAGTATATTTTTTAGTATTTAATTTTGTCCAATTATTTCATTTATTATGTATAGAGTTAGGAACTTAGGCAATCTTACATATTGCCCAATTTGGAAATTGATGAGGTCACCCACAATAATGGCAGGATCACCATGAGATTAGTGAATTTTCCAACCTTTCAATGGGATCGTGAGTCTAAATGATGAATTCACTACTTCATAGATGAATTCATAATTTTGGGAAAAAAATACCAATCAAATGAGAAATTAGAAAATAATATATGGATTGCCCTGAACTTTGGTAGGAATGACCTACAGTTCAATGGGTTCTCTAAGAATGATGAAAATGCCCTATTAAATGATGTAATTTCCCTATAGAATGGTGAAATATCTATAATAAGGAAGGATGGGTCCCATAAGAGATTAATCTAGACCTAAAATAAGGAGAAGAGAGGGTGGGGACAATAGATGAGTAGTCTAAGCCCCAAAATTAGAAGAATCTAGGTAGATTTGATTAGCAAAAGGAAAAGTAAATGACCTTATTCCCTATGTGTGACTTGCAAAAGTGGGTCAGCATTATTACATCATGGGATCAATGATCATGAGTTCTCTGGTGACAAGGGATCTGGACTAACAATATCATGGGTGTTATTGAGGCTATGGATCTATACCACTTGACATAGTTGCTAGTGATTCGAGTAGGTATGGATTACTTATTAGCATTGGTAGAGAGGTGAAACTTGGAGACCTGGACCTTTGTTTGCTGAATAGGGAGACCATAATGACATTTGAGTATGTATACTTAATATTATGAGTACCAATGTAAGGCCTTAGGATTACTTGGATGCCAATTGATGGGATATTTTGGAGGATTTGCTAGGTGTGATCACAGTTATAGAGGTTATGGATGGAAGCATATCTATATATATATATATATATATATATATATATATATATATATATATATATATATATATAGATTATTTGGAGGACCTAGAATGGCCTCCAATAGATGGAGATGGAGTGGGATAGTTTCCCCAGAGGTGGTGATATTAATGGCTCTTGTTAGTGGTTATGTGATGCCTGACAAGAATAGATGGTTCTTCCCCCTAGGTCTTATAGGGGTATCTAGGAGATGTTTGATCTCATAATATGTTTATCTTGGGTTATAATAATCTTGGCCTAGATATACATATGCCTTGATATGATAGCTTATATATATGGGCGTAACATAGGCCATATCACACTTCTTTAGGTCTAGGGATGGGAGTACATTATTGAGGTAAATTATAACATGAATTTATATTAGTATGAGACTAATAATAGTGATATTGTAATGTTTTTTATTAATAAAGTTTGTTATTGAGATTGATTAAATTATGCGTTTGATCTTTTAGCTCTTACCTGTAATGGGCTATATTTTATATTTAGTATCAGAACAAGTTTTCTTGGACCTATTTGTACCTTTCATTCTTTTGTTGATTTCATCAAAATGAATCATAATATAACATTGTAGTACAGACCACGTGTAACTGATACTTATATATTTGTTCAACCCTACTAACATAATGCCATCAGTGTAATAGTGTAGACCATGTGTGAAACCCTTTGCTCCACCATCCACTTGCACTATCTCTCTTAAAATATTTAATATTGTCCATTCTATTGACTATATGCTCACTCACTCTATCCATTGTTTGCATTTTGATATATTCAAAAAAAGGATATGTGATTTTGAAAAATAAAAAATAGAAAAATTATTTGGAATAGGCTCATGAAAATTAGGATATCTTCTTTGTTTTTTGATGAAATGTAAATCTCTTTCAAATAAGAAGAAAAACTAGAAATGTTTTTGTCAATTTCTAAAAAAATTGAGTGCAGTTTTGCACATAAAATAAGGCATCAATGAGATTTTTAGAAAATTAAAGTTGTAGAGGAAAAAGGAAAATAAAATCAAATTAATTTTTTGAAGTTACTTCCAAATATCTATAAAATCAAAAAAATATTATATATATATATGTATACATATATGTATATATGTATCTATATATACATACATATATATATATATATACATATATAAGTATATATACATATATAAATATATACATACATACATACATACATATATATATATATATATATATATACACACATATATATATGTATATATATACATATATGTGTGTGTATGTATTTATGTATGTATGTATGTACATAAATACATATACATATATACATACATACATACATACATATATATATATATATATATATATATATATATATATATATCTATATATATATATATATATATATATAAAATCCAAGCTTTTAGATTATTTTGGTATAAATTATACACAGTTGGAAGTGAAAATCATGGACTCTATCTCCAATGTTGATATGCCTCTATGTAAATATTGCATTATATATATATATATATATATATATATATATATATATATATATATATATATATATATATATATATATATATATATAATGCAATATTTACATAGAGGCATATCAACATTGGAGATAGAGTCCATGATTTTCACTTCCAACTGTGTATAATTTATACCAAAATAATCTAAAAGCTTGGATTCTCTATATTAAACCTGAACTCATCAAAAAACCAATGTTGATTTATTATGCATCTCTTCTCGGCAATTATAGATAACCTAGATGGGTTCGGCATATCCTGTAAACCTATGGTGCATTCCTTGACCTAACTTGGTGGATCTTCCAAATGGCATAGGACATATGGCTCCAAATGATCTAGGATCTACATATCATCTTAGACTACATGTGTTTCCTTGATCCTCCTCATGTCATCACTATCCCCACCTTCCTCCATGACATGAATACTATATTTTGTGTTGTGTTTTTTCATTACACTTCTAGTTTATCTGCATTGACACCATTTTCCTAGCATCATCCTTTCACCTCGACAGTGGCTACTTCTCTGGTCATGTTTATATTTATGGTATTTTTAGGTTTACATTATTTATATTTTTTATTAGAATTATATTTTTCTTTTTAGGTAAGTCTTAATTTTTTGTGTTAATAGTTTTGGTTTCTATCATAGTTTTTTTTTGTAAGATTTGTTTTAGTTTATAAGTTTTTATTTTATTATATCATGTTATGGGGTTGTAGACACTATAATTTCTTACCTTAAGGAATGATTAATTAGGTATCTTAAGTCTTATTTATTTAAATCCCCTAAATAAACCCTATCCTAAGGTTTAGATTATTTATCATTTACTAGCTTAGTAAATAGCCTTTATGTTTACCTTTCTACCCATCCCAACCCCCTAATCCATTTATGACCTAATAATCTACCCCCATAACCGTTTTACCCTATGTGGAGTTATTACCAAAAACTCCACCTATTTCCAAACTATTCTCACCCATGGTTGAAAAAAAGGCCCTATTTTGGGTGAATTGGTGATAATTTGCCCATGATTGACACCGATTATTTAGATTGACATCTATCCATAAATACTCAGACTACCTTTGCATTCTAGACCAAAAAACTTAGAGCCTCAAATTACTAGAGATTTCATGATGTTCCTAATAACACTCTACTAGATTTTCATTACATTCAATCATATCCTTTTGTGCAACCTGAGCTGCTGCCTACACCCATGGAAGAATTTCATTATGCTCACAAACTGATCAAAGGTAAGTATTATATTTCATTTTATCATTTTTTACTAATTAATATATATTTATCCATTTATTTAATCATTAAAATACTATTAGAATCTCCATATATCTATTTATCCACTCCTGTTAGCAAAGCTTCCTTATTTTAGTCTCTATTTTATTAAACTCACCTACAAAGAGAATTGACATCAATTCATTCTGAATTCGCACTGATTATTCTAATTGACACCAATCCTATCAAGATTAACATCAATATACTATGTTTATTTCAATAATCCAAGACCTTATTCCTTAGCCTCTATTTGTAATCCTTTTCTAATTACTATTGTTTGAACATAGTCTTTTACTTGTAAATGACTCTACCCAATTTAGTTCATGACATAACCAGTATCATCGATCTCCCCATAGTTTTCTAACCTTTATTTGTAGATCAGAATGACATAGCCTTTGATCTATCCCTCTCCACCAACATCTTTTCACCCTTTCATGAAGCCACTAAAGAATAATTAGTTTTTATTCAAGATGAGGTATATTTTTCTTCTATTTATTGGGAAGAATATTTCATTTATATTCATAGATTATTTGAGGACTAAATATTAATTAGCATTGTAATTATATCATTTATTTATTTGTAATTTTTTATGCCTTTTTCACTTAATTTTATAAACAATGGACTGACATCCTTATAAGGAAGTGTACCACTTCTTGGAACTAATCTTTGATTAGGAAGTCCACCCATCTCTTTTATTAATCTATTTTTATCAAGTACTCACAGGTGTGTAGATTAGCCTTCCAGCCAAAAAGATATCTCACTATTGCTAGATTCAAAGTGTTGCACAACATCTTCTAATCCATAGGTATTCCCCATAAACCCTATTTTATTTTGAGTTTTTAGTAACATTAATTTAAAATAAAATTAAAAACTACTTAAACATTTTGGCACACCCAGTAGGACCCCTAAGGTCTCACTCTTTTTAAAATTCATTTCTTCTCCCTTTTATTTTGTTTGTCTAATTGATTCAAAGAAAATCAAAATTGCATTTTTTCCTTTTTAAAGGTTAAAGAATCTATATCCATTTTGCCTACTTATTTTACTCATATAAAATAATCTAGGTGGTGAAATTTATCATATTTGTCACTTTTTATCACACATACCAAATCACATTTACAATAAACTCATAAAAAATCTAACATAAGGGAACTGATGGGGATTTCATCACCTTGTGGTAACTTTATTCCCAGTGATCCCACTTAGATTTCACCACTAAGGGGAGGACCAACTCATTTCTCGAGCTGATTATAAACTCTGGTCTTTTAAAATATTCTAGCTAAGTACCTGACACCCTTATGCTATAGTGTGTGAAGTGAGGGGGTAGGCTCTAATACCAAGCCAAGTATCAATACCAATACATAGATCCTTGGGCACCAAAATAAAACTTGAGACCATCTTTAGACTTTTGCTCTTAGGATCCTTGTTATCCTTCTCTTTTTCTTTTATCACACTTTAAAGTTAAAAAGTAAATTTTTTTTTTAAGAACATCTTTAGTGTGTGCATATTTTTATCCTCACTTTAAAAATAAGATAATTAAAAATAATCTTTTATGTGTTTTTTTATTTCTTTCTTCTTATTACTACATGGTTTTGACACGATAGTAGTCGCAAAAGAAAATTGAACCCCCATCTTTGTCTTCATCTATGGAGAATTATCCTAGCCCTTACTTATCTTGAGTCCATAGGGGAAGGAATCCATCATTATTACACCTAGAGCTATCCTAAATTTTCTACTATACTAGATATAAATCCTATAGCACTTAATCATTATCTCAACTCTTGAGCCATACATATCATGTTATTTCCCCATACATAGTTCTCTAGTAACCCATAAAACATGCCCTTGGAAGAGGGTGAAGGATTTACCACTACTATGGTATCTTCCCACAATAATCCCCTCCTACTAGTTTAAAAACCACTACTACACAAACCCTAAGCAACCCACCTACAATGATGTCTAGTGGTCTATCATTGACCACTACCCAAGCTCAAAACATTACCACTCTTCAACCTAAAACCACTCAACCTATTACTACATCACTCTATAACTTAGTCACATCGATCCCAACAACCCTTCCACTAATTCAAACTAGTGTGCCCTTAAGTACCCAAATGTAACCATTACAACAGGCCCCTATAAGTCAGTTAACTAATAGTATGTAACCTTGACCACTCAGCTATAGCACCCACAAAATTTATTACATCTATATACATCCATTCACAAGTTCCATAGTATGTGGTAGATTTTTAACCCATCATAACCACCTCAGTCGGTTATCCCTTATCTCAAGATTTTTTCATGCAAATACCTACATACCAACTCCCATAATAGAACATTTTGGGAGGAATCCCTCAACATAATGCCTAACCTTATCTCCTGAGCATCCTTATGAATAGGATGGCTAATTCAGAATCCTCTGCCTTTGGACATAATAACATGCTCACCTATGAATAGATTTTTAATAAATTTATTAACTTAACAATTCCTATTAGGGCTTATCCACCATAGTGGGAACACCCTAAGTTTACAAAGTTCCAAAATAAGAAACACCCACAACAACATATTTGATAATTTTGACATACTTACTACCTCATAGAGCATGAGAATGTGTTTATTCTTAGGACATTCCCTATGTCATTAGCTAGACCCTCTTTAGATTGGTACAACTCAATCCCACAATATTCCTTCTTTTCATTTGGTTAGCTAGATCAAATATTCATAAAACACTTTTCTATCAATATAATAATAAAAGTTACCATTACTAACCTCTACGCCATTCAACAATTTTATGATTAATCTTTCACTAACTTTATAGCTAGATGGAGTAGTTTAATCAATCAACTCAACTTTTCTCTATCATATCCTGAGATAATCAAGTTATTTATGAGAGCATGTGTTAAACACATCTCATCAATGTTATGGGTACAATATTTTCAAACTTTTGATGAGGCATTTTCAATGGCCTATAAGCTTGAAATTAGATCCCTAGAAGAAGGTAAGGTTAAATTATGAAATAAAAACTTTAAATCTAAACCCTCCAAAGGGACTAATAATAACAACATTAAAACCAAAGGGGCCACCAATGTCATAGTTGTAAAGTCAACACTACCAAAAACTAGAAATCAATATAAGCCCTCCACTTCATATGCGCAGTATTAGAATCTAGTGAAACACTTTCCCCCATGACAATATACCCCTTTAGGAGATAAACTCTTAAAGGCTTCTCTCTTCGATCTCCATCTAGTAAGACCTCTTAATGAGTCTTGTCTTAAACCTAGTTGGTTTAGGGAAAATGACTTTTGTAATTCTCACCATGTAATAGGCCATGACATCAATAAATGTCATTATTTGAAAGGCTTAATAAATTTTTTTATAGATTAGCGGGTAATGAAACTAGATAATCCTAATGCCCTCACAAATCAATCTATAGATATATTTAGGTAACCATTCCCTAATCATGCCTCTAAATTGAATTACATTCAAACTAAATCATGATCCACATCAAAACATGAGACTCATGTAATTAACACCATCCATGACCAACTTATACCTAAATAAATTGATGATGCTCCTATCCCTGATCTCCTCATAGGAGACACTTTTGAACCATCCAAACCAAGCCAAGACATCCCAAAAACTTCCTCTAATTTTTTGGATTTCATTATTTGGGATCCATCGAAAGAATCCATGTCTAAAATCACTCAATAAATAATAGAGGAAAATCTTATTGTAGAAGAGGTTTTCTTAGACATCCTACAAAAATCATGTACTATTCCTCACACCATTTCAATATCCATATTTAGTATACCGATTCCCATACCCATTCCCACTAGCATATTAATTCTTGAGGAAACTATTATCTTACCTCACATTATCTCTAGATTAGTTCCCCCCATTGTTAGGAAGGCACTAAATTGTAGAGAGATCAAGGGAAAATATGTAGATACCAAAAACAAAAATATTGAAGCCCCAAAGGCAAAATATTTGTAACATCCTCTTATTAGGATTGAACTCCCTAAAGAGGACATCCTTGTAACTTATGAGCAGATAAAAAAAGGAAAAACACCATTATCCCCTATTTGAACAAGAGTGTCTATACTAAGATCCCATCCTTCAACTAAACTAAAATCTACCATCATAGAATCTACCACTAAAACACATGTACCATCATAAAAAACCATTCTCACTATGGTCGTGCCAATATATAATCCATTAAACCCTTATTACCCATAGGTTTTAGGTGTAAAAACTTACCCTAGACATAAAGTGCTTGTAATAGAGACCATCCAAATAGCTAGTTCAAAATACCAAGGTTCAAAGTCACGTACATCTTCTCCACCATCACCTTAGAGGATGGAAAAGTTGAGTCAAGACCCATTGAAGGGATATTATTTTAAGATCCTCAATCAACTAATCTAGACCTCCTTAATCACACTTCCACCATAAATCCTATCAACCCTCATATTTAGAAACCATCATGTTATAGAAAAAATAAGACATGCACATACCATGAAGTAGTAAGGCACAACATAGAAAGGTATAATACATTAAAGGTCATAGCACAAAATCTATTAGATGAAGATTATCTCCTAATAGAATAATCAGATCATGACCATCCCCTAGGGTTACATTCACTTCAAGAAATAACACATCAGAACAAGTTGTAATGGAAGATAAATCCTCTGATAGAACCCAACATCAATCTCTCCCTGTCAATGAATCTGAGAGAACAATAAATCCCCTTTTATTCTAAATAGATTTAGTTCATATAGACACATGTTACCAAGCCTAGGGTCATAAGATCCATAATCACAAGACATTTAAAGTGACTATTGCCAAAGCACCAGTTCCTAGCGTAAATAATCTATCTACACTTGCCCTTAAACCTAAATTCTCTATTTTAGGAAAAACACAAAATAATAATGCTTCAAAGCTCATAAAAATATTGGTTCTAAAGTAGTTACATTGACTTATAATCAAGATGTATTTATATGAACTTATCTAAAAATCCTCACAACATTGTGAAGGCATAATAGAAGCTTTACAAGCTACAAAAATACAAACAGATAAACCCCAACCATTGTTAGCTTTCATTGCATCACTTCAAAAACCCTTATCTATAAAATTTCATGATTTATAAATACCACCCTTACATATAGATGATCAATATCCTACATTATTTGTTACTTCCTAGAGAGATCAAACTCAAATTAAAAGAGTTATGATAGACAACAGTGTTAGTATAAACATCATCTCTTCTTATGCATTTAAACATTTAAAAGATTCCTAAAATAGTGGTAGCCTAATCACCCATTATTTTATTAGCCTTCAATGATACTATTACCCCTACATAAGGAATGGTAGTATTTCATATTGAAGTAGGTGCATAGGTTCTCCCTAAATTATTCTATGTTATTAAAGGATAATTTTAGTAAACAATTCTCCTAGGGTGACCTTGGATATGCACTATGTGTTGTGTTCCCACTATATTGCATTGATGCATTAAATTTGAACATGAGGTTAAAATCCATAATGTCCTAACTAACCCCCATCCTTTTAGAACTTGTAACCTTACCTTTCAATCCAATGAGGTCTTAATTCTATTTTAAAGTTCTACCACATCCTCATATAATGAAACATCCACTAGCACAAAAATCCTTGCATCTAGACTTGTTAAGGAATCCATTAACTCCAATTTTAAATAGACTTCAATCAGAGAATACTAGTTACCAACACTTAATACCCTCCCTATGCCATAAGAATAAGGATGCCCTAATAAACAACTGGCTTATTTTTTGAATTTTGGGGAAACCATTCCTTTTGGCTCATCATACCTTCACACCCATCTGATCTATGGGTTAATTGACTATCCTTCTTCAAGTCCTTTTGATTAAAATCAAGCTAAACCATTTACATTAAAATTTTCATTCCTTGATAAACCCCATTTTGTAGAGACATACTTACAATGGTATGCCTAGAAAGGTTTTGGCATGGGACATTATGAATAGGGCCCACATGAGGTTGCATTGGGGGAGTTTAGAAACCCCCATGAAAAACACATCCTTAGATTTATAAAGAATCATAAATCCTCCCCAAACATTACTTTCCCTCCCATTCCTAAAGAAGATACACCACCTTCACCATCCAATACCCATTCCTCAATTGACGATGTCATATCCATTCCCCCTAACCTTTTTTTTAGTCAATACCATCTTTGTAGAGCCTCTCATCTATCATCATGATAGAGAGATTCATACCATTCCTCCATCCTACCTAGACATGATAGGTTAGAAATCTCCTACCATCCCTCTTCTTTAGTGTTAGGATGATGAGTCCATCTTAATTCACTTTGACACCAAAAACTCCCATCTACATAAAGCCCTTCCATAAGAAACCTCTAGTCTCTTAGATGAAGTCACCATTGACATTAACATGGTGTCCCTAGATACTCTATGAATCATTAAGGTTAGTATATCCTTATATCCCTAGGAATACTAAGATTTCACTATGTTTTTGATAAAGCACAGTGAAGCATCCACTTGGTCTTATAGTGATATGTCTAGTATCTATATTGCCATCATCATCCATAACATTTTTACACTCCCTGATGCTAAGACTATCAAACAAAAACTCGAAAAAATGCATCCTTACATTGTTCTCTTGTTTAAATAAGAGTTGCAGTGCCTCCTATCTATTAAATTTATCTAACTTATTGATTACCCTCAATGGGTATCTAACATCATCCCTATAATGAATCCTATAGGGGGACTTCTCCTTTGTACTGACTTTTGAGACCTTAATTTCGCTTATCCAAAGGATGATTTCCCTCTCCATAATATTGATTAGTTAGTATACCTTACTATTGGCCATGAATGTTATCACTAAAGGATGGTTTTTATAGGTATAATCAAATCCTTATTTCACCAGAAGAATAACATAAGATCTCATTTATTATTCCCTGGGTGACTTTATGCTATCATGTTATGCCTTTAAGCCTAAAGAATGCAAGATCCATGTATCAAAGAGCCATGACCTATATTTTACAAGATATTATCCATAAGATTATGGAGGATTATGTAGATGACCTCCATGGTAAATTAAAGTTATGAAAAGATCATCTTTCCATCCTAAAGTTTGTTTTCAACTACTTAATCAAATTTTTCATCCATCTAAATTCTAAGAAATATATTTTTAGAGTATTGACAAGTGAGCTCCTAGGATTTATAGTCTCCATCCATGGGATATAAGTTGATCCTACCAAAATCAAATCCATCTTAGAAATGCCACCTCCATCTAATCTAAAATATCTCCAACATTTTCAAGATAAATTGCAATCTATCCATCCTTTTATCTCCCAGTTATTCAATTGCTATAAACCATTTCACCACCTTTTAAGGTAGGATATCCATTTAAGTAGGACTCTAGTTATCAGGAGGATTTTAACACTCTTAAGATCTACCTTATATCACCACTATTTATTACCCTCTTAAAGAAGAACAACCATTCTTATTGTATATTTTTTCTACTACCATGTCCTTGGAGCTATATTGGTCCATCATGATGAGCAGCACAAAGAGTAGGTAGTGTGTTACATCAGTCATACACTTTTTGAATATGAGACACATTATTCATATGCTAAAAATTTATGCCTATGTCTGGTCTTTGTCGTTAATAATCTATGATATTATCTCCTTAATCATAAAACCTACATTGTCATGAACACTAATCCCCTAAAGTTTAAGCACTCTAAGCCTTATCAAAATCAATGCATGGCCAAGTGGCTTATGTTGTTGGTGGAATTTGATCTATATTTTATCCATAAAAAGTAAGTTAAAGGTTAAATCATTGCTTATCAACTTGTTGAGGTGCCTCTTTATAATAATCAACTGATTAACTATGAATTCCTAGACAAATCTATAGCCTTCATGTCCCAACTAGATCCATAATATCAAATGACTCTTTTCTTTGATGGATCCAAATGTGAAAATGGTGGGGGAGCTTTAATTATTCTAATTCCTCTTGTGGTGAAACCAATCCATCTATCCTTTAAACTCAATTTTGACTTTTAATAATATGACAGAGTATGAGGCTTTAATCATATGTCTCCAAATTACCTTAGCTTTGGGTATTAAAATGCTCAATATATATGGTGTTTCCTAGCTCATGGTTAATTAGATAAATGACATCTATTAGGGTAATAATGATACTCTTAAAAATTATAAAATATTAGTTGATCAATTATTAGCCACTTTTGAGCATTATGCTATCCAAGCCACTCGATCAACTAACAAATTTGCAGATACTATGACTTCCCTAACCTCTTTTTTCCCATCCTCATCATAGGAGTATAATTTGTTTGTCCTTATTCATAGGATTAATTAATATTCCTTTACCAAAACTAACCTTCCATCCATCCACAGTGTGTAATAAAATCCATCAAATCTCTGGTATTCATAGATATTTGATTACCTATCCTAGGAGATTAGTCCTCTAGATCTATCTTGAAATGCTAAGTGATCTTTCCAGCATCATGTCAACCATTTTGTTATACTAGGGGGTGTCCTTTATAAGTGTGTTTTAGACAAAATTCTTCTTTATTATCTCCAAGATCATGAGGTTGCCCTCACTATCAAAGAAGCTCATGATTGATCATATAGTGTACACTTTAATGGCCACACCATCAGTAAATGAATATTATGATTGGGTTATTAATGGCCCAATTTAAATCAATATTATTATGAGTACATTAAGAAGTGCATAAAATTTCATTCGAATATCAACTTATCCCAAATCCATAACCAAGCATTGTAGGTAGATCAAGACATTTGGCCTTTCTCTTAGTGGGGGCTTGATCTTATAGGTCAAATGAATCCTAAATCATACCAGCATCATGGGTTTATCATTACCGCCATTGAGTATTTTACTAAGTAGATGGAGGCTATCCCCCTTATCTTGAACAAATTAGATAAAATCATTGAATTCATTACTCAACATATCATTTGTCACTTTAACATCCCTTATAAGATCATCATAGATAACAAAACATATTTTAAAAATAAAAAGGTTAAAGAGCTCTATGATTATTTTAGTATTAAGCTTAGTTTTTCCTCACCTTACCATCCTCAAACTAATGGACAGGCTAAGGCATCCAATAAAACCCTAGTTGAAATCCTAACTAAAGTCATTAATGAAGCAAGCACTAATTAGCACTTAAAACTAGGATTTGAACCCCTACAAGGGATACCCCTTTCTCCCTAGTCTATGGTACTAAAGTTTTACTTCCTCTTGAAGTTTAGATTCCTTCCCTTTGCATCTCCTTTAAAGATATCTTTTTTGAGGATGACTTTCATCAAGAATGATTAGCCCAGCTTGAACTCTTATATGAGAATCACTCAAATTCCCTTGACCATCTAAATGTATATCAGGAATGAATCAAATGTGCCTATGATAAACATTTAAAATAATGTGAATTTAAAATTAGTGACCTTGTCTTAAAATAAAATCAACATGTAAATAATATGTAAAAAAGTAAAAGGTGAAATGTTGATCCAAATTGGCTCAGACCATATATCATCACCCATAAATATATATCTAGGGCATACCGCTTAGCCTCTATTAATGGAAAATTAGAATGAGTTCCTCTTAATGCATTGCATCTACGTCTTTTATAATATTAATAAATATTAAATACCTTTAGTCTACGTAGTTTAGTCTCTAGGTTTCATATCCTTATTAATTTTATACCAACTAATGATATATAGAGACATGTGGTTCTGGAAATATTGCCTCTTATTAACCTTCAATATGAATACCCTAGATCTATTCATAGCATTCTTTAATTGGATAAGCTTCAATTATAATAGGAAGGATCTCCAAATCATTATTCCTTGAAATCCTTTCCTATCACTAAATTCATTTTAAGAATAAGTGTTTTGTCTTGTATATCAAATCTTTGGGAAATTATCCTAGGATACCTAAGGCCAATCCATAAAATCAAAACAACACTAGGATCAAAATAAAAATCCAAGCATCTATAAAATCAAAATCAAAGAAATATGAATAAACTTCTCCCTTGAAGGATAACTATGTAAATCCAAAAAACCAATACAACTATACAAAATATCAAAATCACAAAGGGCTCCCTCAAAGGACAGCTGTATCATAAAGCATATCTTAGAATAGACCACTCCCTCAAAGGATAGATATCATGCATAAAGTATCCCTAGAAAGATCCTCACATAGATAAACTTTATTTAATTTAATAGACTTCTTGATTTGACCAGTTGACATGGATTGACACACAAAGATTCCAGGTTAACCATTAGTTATAAGTATGTAAGATAGAAACATCTTCTTCTTAAAGTCCATTTTTATCACATCCTAAAATCAAGTCACTAAGATCCTGAACTTATTTGACCTAAAGTTTTTAAGGTTGACATTATAAGTGGGTTAAGGATGCATGTGCATCAATTTTAGGTGGTTTTCCTTGGGTCATGGTATGATCCAATATAAATAAGCATTAAGATTTTTATAAATTAATTACAAAATTATCCACATATATTAACAAATATCTGAACATGCAAATCAATAAGTTACAATTTGTATTCATCATAATCATAATCTTTAACCATTAAAATCATAATCCATAGCCATTAATCATGATCCATAAATGTTACTTATTATAAAAATCCAAATCATAATTTATAACATTTTAAATCTATAATATATACATCATAATTTATAAATCCATATTCAAATATACATTCATAATCCATAACTAAATCCATAACAATCCATAATCCATAATTTAACTAGCTTAATCATATCCATTTTAAATCCATACATCAAAATCATAATCATATCCATAATCTATAAATCCATAATGAATAATAAAATCATGATCCATAAAACATTTGATAACATTAAAATCCATAAAATCATATCCATATCCATATCTATAATCCATAATTGATAAATAATCACAAATATAAGAATGATCCATAATACATTTGATAACATTTAAATCCATATTCAAATCATCTAATTACATCACATAAAAAATTCATAATCATAGTAATCTAATCTAATCCATCACATATAAAAACTCATAATCTAATCACATCACATATAAATCCATAAATAATCCTTAAAACAATCTATATCTCTAACAAACCATAAATCCATCACATGTAAAATCTCATAATCTAATCACATTGCATATAAATCCATAATCCATAACATACATAAAGCATAATAATACATAATATCCATAAGCATACATCCATAAATAATTACATAATCCATACATAGGAGATATATATATCAAAAAAGATTAATGTACATCAAAGTGTATGTATACATGTCCATGGTCCTCTATCCAATACAATGCACATATATACATGTGCATCTACTGAGTGAACTATAATCTACTCAGATGAATACTTGATATATCTCCACCCCATATCCATCCATATCTCTCCTCTAAGTGACACTTCCCATACTGACTAAGTTTATGTGTATGTTCCTAGAGGACCTGCCCTATCTTGTTATGTGGTTTTCAAGAGTCTTTAGAAGCTGATCTAAAACAATTTGCTCATAATATCTTATCTCTACTACTAGAGCCCTATACTAATCTATGTTGATGGTCCCTATTAGTATCATGCTTAGCCCTTCCACTTCTCTAACAATATATACTAAGGACTCTCTCACCTCCTCCCTCCTCCTTAGGGTGTCCCAATTTTCCATTTATCTATCCCACTCCTCCACCACCATGTCATGACTCAACTACAAGGAGTCAAAATCCACCTATAAATTATCTAGTTAGGTATATAATGTATGCTTCTCTATCTGCACTACTATCAGTGCCCCCTATGTTGCAAATAATTATCCCTATAAAAAGGTACACTATGACCTTAATGTATCTCTCTCCATGATAAGCTCTCCAATATCTATCTCCTCCTCTCCATCCCCACCTACCCCCCCCCAAACTACCTTGTCTCCTATCTCATCATTTGTCCCCTCCTCCATCTCCACATCCCATCTTGTATATGTGATATTTCACCTTACATCCTCCATATCATCCCCTAATGGTACCTACTCCTCTTATACTACGACATCTCTTGTCACTAGTCTAGGTAGCTCCTACTTTATCTCATCCCACCTATATACATATGAGGCCTAGGGTATCCCTACACTAAGCCAAACTATCATTGCACTTTGCCAAAATGGAGGTATTCTTATTAATATTTCCTCTTCCTTATAACCCAACACTCTCTCCATACCCTTTTCAGCTCTACCTCTACCCCAAGCTACTCAAGAATCATAGATAAGGCCTCTAGATGATGTTTGTAGCCCTCAAACCCTCTAAAACACCCCTATAATAATCCAAGTCTCTAACAACTCCATCTGTAAACCCCTGTGCTAGATCAACCTTCCACCATAGGAAGGACACACTATAGTCTATTTCATACCACCATATCCATGGGGTACCTCTAGGTTACACTATCCTCATGTGCTCATAATCCCAACATTATAATATAATAATCACATTGAAACCATAGTGTTTTTGGGTCCTCTAACCCCAGAGCTCCTAGTAAATCTATGATATCAAGGTTGATGTCAACGTAAAAATGGTGTGATGCTCCAGCATATACATAACAACACCAATAAGGCTCCATGGAAATCTCCCTCTTATTGAGTCTAGAAGTGTGTAGCATGAGATTTTACTATCATTATCATCATCATCATCATCATCATCATCATGCCTCTCTCCACTATGTCTATTCGTTAAAGAGGCTTGAAGGTAAAACCCATAATAACAAAACTAATCCCCTATGCATGACTATCATATAAGAATCTCAAATTTACTCCTCATCCTTGATCATCTATTAGTATTATTAATGCTCCCTACACCAAAAGTCATAGAATCCATTAGATATCCTCCTTAGTGATGGTCATCTCATCAATCGGTAGCTAGAAGGTCTTGGTCATGACATCCCACTACTCTATCAAATCCACCAACAATCTTATATCTTGATGGATGCATTGGTAGTGATGCACCCCTTCCAATCCTATGATCTTTATATGGGCCTAGTCATCATCACTCAACTACACTTGTAGTCACTCTAGTAAGAACAATTCTCAATCTCATAACTATAATATCTCACGTGCCTATCATCACAATATAATATAAGCATAAAAATCTCTTATGAAATCTAAGTTATCCTAAACCCTATCTCTATTCTACGACCTTCCCATTTTTTGTGAATTGGCATCGATCCCTTACAGGTCAATGTCATTTTACATCGATTGGCACCATTTCATTAAAATGGCATTGATTCCTTATTAATGATCACCAATTCACTATAGAATTAGTGTTGATTATGCAGTGCTATCTCCCCATAACCTATCCTCGCCTTAAACCCCCACAACCCTAAAAATCTTTAAAAAATAAAAAAATTAATAAAATAATCAACCTACCTCATCTTATGAGCATCATCAATATTATAATCTGTTGCTATTGGCCTCCATCTCATTTTATAACACTTATGTTGTTTGAAATCTCAAACATTGTTTGGGATTCACAAATAGTAAATGATCTTTTTTATGTTAGAATTGCTTATATACCCAACTTTAGATCGATGTTGATCCATTTTATATCATTGCCATTCAGGTTAATCATCATTGATTCAATCCACATTGACATCAATTAGCCCCTTTTTATACTACTTGTACTCTCACGTATATCCAACCTTGATCCTTAGCTTTATCCTAGTTCCTTTCCACATCTACGCTATTATTTAACCTATACCATCTTAAGTTTGTAGATATTAAACCCTGATGGTCACACATCCCACATAAAGCATGCATTCTTTTGGATATCTCCCCTTAGTGGGTCCTATTAGTACTTTTCCCTTGAGAACAATTGTCTATAGGTAGTGTGCACACCATATATCACATTGTATGATTTGGTCTTCCAATCCTATCACTTATCCTCTTATTTAGCCTTCATTTAATCCCACTTATTCATAGTTGTGACATCTAATTATAGAGTTTTCTTTGGGGCATCTCTTCCTGTACTATCTTCTATCCTATTGGTATAAAGCATACACTTCATGTTATACATCTACATTTATTCGAACCTATGTATTATTTATCCATCCCATCAATTATTCTATTTTTCAAACCTATCACCCACTCTTTATCCTTTGTTGGCTCTTGATTTGAGTGGGAATACCTCCTCACATAAACTTGGTACAGTGGACCTTTCATAGTTTTTATCTCATAATAGTATTCCATACCACTCCAATAAAGGAGAAATTGTAGACATTACAATTTTTACCCCTAGGGATGATCAATTAGGTGTCATAGGTCCTATTTATTTAAATCATCTAAATAAACCCTATCCTAAGGTTTAGATTATTTACCATTTACTAGCCTAGTAAATAGCCTTTAATTTTACCTTTTTGCCCCTCCCAACCTTGTAATCCATTTATAACCTAAGAATCTACGCATGTAACCATTTTATCCCTGTGTGAAGTCATTACAAAAAATCCATCAATTTCCAAGCTATTCTCACCCATGGTTAAAATAAAGGCCCTATTTTGGGTGAATTAGTGATGATTCACCCATGATCGATGTTGATTCTCTAGATCGATGTCAATCCATAAATACTCAACCTTTGCATTTTAGACCAAAAAACTTAGAGCCTCAAATTGATGTTAGAATTCTTGGATATTTCATGACATTCATAATGACAATTTTTTGTATTTTCATTATGTTTAGTCATATCCTTTTGTACAACTCAAGCTACTACTTATGCTAGTGGAAGAATTTCATTCTACTCACAAGGTGATCTAAGTTAAGTATTGTATTCCATTTTATCATTCTCTATTAATTACTATTCTATTTATCCATTTACTTAATCATTAGAATACTATTATCATCTCTCTGTATCCATTTATCCACTCCTATTAGCAAAGCTTCCTCATTTTAATCTCTATTTTATTAAACTCAACCATAGAGAGAATCAACATTGATTCATTCTAAATTGGCATCAATTCTTCTAATTGACACTGATCCTATCAGGATCAACATCGATCTACTATGTTTAATTCACAAACTTTTAGACCTTAATCTTTAGCCCCTATTTGCAATCCTTTTTTGATTACTATTATTTGAACATGGCCTTTTACTT
Source organism: Torreya grandis (assembly GCA_037957365.1). NCBI lineage: Eukaryota > Viridiplantae > Streptophyta > Pinopsida > Cupressales > Taxaceae > Torreya > Torreya grandis. Next base: position 679,966 of record JARHVA010007272.1, on the reverse strand, counting down.
GTAGATGACTCTACCTAGTTTAGTTCATGACAATCATTATCATCAATCTCCCCATAGTTTCCCAACCTTTATTTATAGATCAAAGTGACATAGCCTTTAAGCTATCCCTCTATACCATCATTTTTTCACCTTCTCGTGAAGCCAATGAAGAATAATTAGTTGTTATTCAAGATGATTTAGATTTTACTTATGCTTATTGGGAGGAATATTTCATTTACATTGATAGATTATTTGAGGACTAAATCTTAATTAGAATTGTAATCATATCATTTATCTATTTGTAATTTTATATACTTTTTATTCATTTAATTACATAAACATTGGGCTGATATCCTTCTAAGGAAGTGTACCACTTCATGGAATTAATATCTATTAAGGTAGTCCACCTATCTCTTTTATTAATCTATTTTTGTCAAATATTCACATGTGTGTAGGTTAACCTTCCTAGTCAAAAAGGAGCTCTCACTATCATTGGATTCAAAGTGGTGTGCAACATCTTCTGATCAATAGATATTCCCCATAAACCCTATTTTATTTTGAGTTTTTAGTAAGTAATACTTAATTTAAAATAAAATGAAAAACTACTTAAATAGGGATTTTAATAACTAAACCATGTTATTTTTCATGGATTCATGGCATTTATTACCATGTTTTAAATTAAATAAATAATGGTTTTACTTTATATTTTGTGGGTTTGGATGGTATTGTGTTTTTATTGATTTAAATGTTTTGTTGTATTTTGTTTAATTATTTTATATGATAAGAGTTTTTTAATACTTTTAAAAAAATTGTTCATAAAAGTAATTAAATATTACTTTTTATAGTAATTTAGAGTAATTAGTTTATAGTCTTAAGTAATTTTTTTAAAGTTTTTTGTCATTTTTATGTTTTTACTAATTTAGTATTTTAAATTTGGAGTCATTTTTTTCATGTTTTAAAAATAAGTGTAATGTCTAAGTCTAGAGTCTTGTGAGTCAATTTTTTATAAAAAAATATGAACTTCAAATAAGCCTTGAAAGGCAATTTTCAATAAGGTGGGATTCATAAATTCACATGTTTATAATGGATGCATTATCGATTGAAATTGACATCCATAAGTTCACACTATGGTAGGGTATGTTGAGGTAAATTATAGTGTGAACTTATATTAGTATGGTATTAATAATAGTGATTTGTTAATACAAATCATGTATCAATATTGACCAGAGAAATTGTAGGAGTATGTTAGTTGTTAATAGTTAAGTTGATTGAACAACTAACTATTTTAGACTAAATGGTTATTCAAGCTTTATTATATATTGTAATGTTTCCAATTAATAAAGTGTTATTGAGGCTGATTAGACTCTATGTTTGAACTTTCAGATCTTGCCTATAATAGGATATTTTTAATACACATTTCCATTAAACTACCAATAAGGTTGAGATACCATAGGGGTATATATGATCCAGTGGCTTGGAGATGGTATCTGATAGGGCCAGGGTTATAGGGTCATCTAAGGGAATTTCCTTATTATTGGAGATCCATATATGAAATGGAGGATGTGGACTTCATTTGGTACTCCTATATAGTGACATAATGGTATTAGATCAAGATTTATTCATGATCAATTATATGATCACCCCTTTCTATATGATAGGTCACCATGATTATGTGGTGGAGTGGTATAGAATGGATTGAGTCTAGTAGTAGTTTGGTATGTAATAGGATATCTTAGAGGGTCCACATTACTTTTCACATGTGACTAGGGAGATTAGGGAGTGGGGGCCACCAGTGCCTAGGGCTGAGGTGGTCATAGACTATGATAGGGTTCTTTACATACTATAGGATTATGCTAGAGGGGTTATATATATATATATATATATATATATATATATATATATATATATATATATATATATATATATATATATATATATATATATATATATATATATATATATATATATATATATATATATATATATATATATATATATATATATGGGGGTCACATATGTATATGTAGCATGGTGAGATGGGGTTAGACTGATCGTATTGATTAGGCCAGTACCACAACATCTAATTTTGTGTCGAAGTTTGGTCAGGTTGAGGAGAGGCTAGGTACTAGCCCTAAGACAGGGGCATGCACATGCACTATCACATCTAGCTATTCCTCATTCCATTCCATTATAGGTATTCCATTCTTAGGTAAAACATGATCCATTGGTCAATATAGAGATGGTTGACTTGGATAGATAATATATTAATATGGGGGATGCCCCAGGTGTGATGATGGCCATGAGATAGACACAAGGTAGGTTGGGTCCTCTAGGACATGCATAAGCATCAAATTCAAGAGAGGTAGGGCCCTCTCACGTAGGTAAAAGTATAGGAAATGTGGGGACTTATGGAAAATGGAGGTATATAGAGGAATAATAACTCATTGATAGACATTAGAGAGAGATCATTGAATGCATCTCAAAGATTTTAGGTTTGTAGAGAACTATGGTCAGGTTACATGCACAGTTGATTACGGCTCAGGTAGAGATGACTAGCTTGGAGGGTCTCATTATAGCGATGGATGTAGAGATTTCCACTCTAAGAGGGTAGGTAGTGCAGTTGACAAGGGTTCAGATACATTTGAATACATGAGAAATGGATTTATTGATAGTGGTTAGCAAGAAATATTTTTCTCAAGTAGAGAGGGAGAGATCGACATCCCAGATAGAGAAGTTGACAAAGGAAATGGATGAGGCTCACTAAGCTAAAAAAAATAATCATTTTGGACTAGTTAGAGCCTTGTCCAATGTTATGGTGGCCAAGGATGATGTGTGAGTTATGATTTCCTTCATGCTAAGGATGAGGTATCCTACTAGAGGTGGGCATATGAGGTGGTATTTCCTATAGAGAGGAGAGTAGCATCCTACAGGGAGTATATGAGATCATAGCATATGAGGTAGAACTCAAGGTCTAGGCATACTACTAATTTAGAGTGGTTAGTAGTGCATTCAATAGCATAATGGGTAGTTATGATGCCTCCACCACCATGCCCACCATCATTGTTAGCTTTAGGGATGGGTCATAGCTTCTAGCAGAGTCCCCCTAGGGATGACCATGATAAGATCTAATTTTATATCTATTCTTTTTTTTTTATATATGAGATGTATATATATTATCATGATGTATAAAACATGATTTTGAGACTTATATATGACATTCATTTTTGGCATATACCTATTTTTACATGGACTTTTAATATTCTTTTATTGTCATGTGATGTTTATATTTATGTTTCTCTTATTAGAATATGATGATATATGCTAGTTTTAGGAGAGTAGGATTACGAGACAAGGTTATATCATGTGTTAGTCAAGAAATATCCAAAATAATCACAAAGACCTAACTTATCAATATTATTCCCTCAAGGGGCATTTCTAATTACTTTAAAGAGCTAATTTAGAAAGGAATACAATTGAACCTTCCAAATAGCTATTTTCCCTCATAAGAGGTCAAGAAGTGTGCTTTCCCTTAGATTTAGTGCTCCAAGTATTTTTCAATGAAGAGTAGCATGAGCCTCTATCATTTCCTAGTGACCAATGGGTATGCTCATAATATTTGTCAATTTATATGAATAAGTGAAGCTTGTCTATAGCAATTTACGCATAGTAAGATTGTATATCTGAAGCTTAAAAATGGTGGTCTTGGCCCAATTATTTATAGCTTTATGAAAATGTTTAGGATCAACCATGACCATCCATATTGAGATCAATATGTGTGTTCATAAAATAATTCAATCTTGGAGATATAATCAATAAATAATGTCATTAATATTTGGAATAATGGGGCATTGATGAGGCATAAGAGGGCTTAATTTTGATATTTATCCCATTAACAGTTTATGGATGCCACCCCATTTATGATTTAATAAGATTATGTAGAATTGAACATTGAATTTCCAATAATTAGATATTCAACAAACTTCATGGAATTTTTAATTAAAATCTTAATTTGGTTTAATTTATTTAAGTGCCTTTGATTAATTTTATGCAAATATTTGGAAATTTGTTGCATGCTTAATCAACCTGGTCAAAAATGTCATTTTGTTGAGTTATAATTTTATAGATTATAATTAGAAGAAGGTGTCAATTTCATATGGGATAATACCCTAGTTAGGGCATTATTGATGTGAAATAACACATGCACATGATGTGTGCTTCCAAATCAGAATAATTCAATTGGCCAAGATGTCATTTTTCATGGTCATAATTTGACTCAAAATAATTTAAGAAAAGATAATAATCACATAAAATGGATTGCCCCATTCAAGGATACATTATCAAAAATTGGCACTTGTACATGATAGGTTCGAATGAATTAAATAATTTTAGTGAGTTTGGTTCAAATTGTGCATTATCATATAAATCATTTAGATTGATAATTTTAGCACAAAAGTGATAGGAATTGGGTGTCTATAGCAGTAAGTGATCTAAAATATTAGACTAAAATTAATCAATAAATGAGTGCATACATCTGAAATTTCACTTTTTTAGTCAAGTATCTTTAGTACATATTCTTGACCTTCTTTTCAGATATTAGTTAGATTTCATTTTTTTGTTGTTGTTTGCTAAAAAACTGCATTTACTAGTTTAATGCATTTATTTTTCATGTCTCTCAACTACATTGTCCACCCCAACACAATCCCCTTTATTTTCAAACTACAACGACTAACTCAATATAGTTATTTGTGTTTTCTTCCTTGATTGCATTGACTAGCTCAATATAATATATTTAAACCTATTTTCTAGACAATTGTATCATCTGATCTGAGATAATTCTTACTTTCTAGATAATTACATCAACTAGATTGATGGATTATAATCCTCTTCAATTTACACTAGAATACATTGGATATTTTGATTTCATCTTTTTTAGCTCCTACCTCTATCAACCTAGTTGTTATTATCTATTACTTGCTTGTCAATTGACTTAGCCAATCTAGTGTAGTTAAATTTCTCCCTTTCCTATGGATTACCTCTTTGGTCATACTAAAGGATGGAACTAATAGGGTTATATCGCATTCACCAGTTCTTAAAAAGTTCCTAAATACCGCATACCCACTACTTTAGGCATGCCTAATGACCTAAACCCAAGTAATTGTCATGTGGCCACTATGACTACCAATTATGATCAACTTTTCCACTCCCAGCTTAACCCTCAAAATTACCATCTTCAACATGATCTAGTCATTGAGGATGAGGATGATATAGAGTACATAATTGAGATGATTCTATACCTTAATGAGCATCTTGAGCATAGGGATAAATAACCTTATAGGACCTATCATCTCATGATGTCACCTTATACATAATTTACTCCTTCCCCTATTCCTATTTTTTCCACTAGACTTGGAAGAAGCCACTACTTGACTTCCTCCTTTATTTCTTCCTCCACCATGACTAGCCTCACTACTAGTATATGGCCAATATTTACTATAGTGGGGAAATCTAAATTTACCACCATAATACTCACATTAATGTTATACCTAGTGCATATCAGAGTTGTTGCCAGAATCTGGATAATGCAAATGCAATGGAGACATGATCACATGAGATGAAGCAAGTGCACACCACATAGATTCTAAAGCAATTTGAAATTATACAAGAAGATAAATTGCACAAGACAAAATAGGAGAAAACTCAATATCTGATTAACATGAGATGGCCAAAGTGAAGAATACATATAGGAGAGCATGTAAGTAACTCCTCCACAAAAGGTGGTCAAGGCACTCCAAGAATAGACTGTAACTCCTCCATGAAAGGTGGTGACAAGGTGCTAAGAATAGACAAGTAACTCCCATCAAGGGAGTTACTTATGACATTTTTATGACACCTATGACACATCTATGACACACATCTCCACATAAGCTAGCCTATCCCACAAAAGTAGGAAAACTCCATGTATGCACAAATATAATTTCCCTAATTAAATAATAGGGAAAAATAAAAACCTACACTAATACTCCCCCATAAACATAGCTTAGGTGGGCAGTGTGGAAATATAAAATGGGTCCTAGCAACTAGGCCTGATGAGGTACCCATGTACAAATGCAATCTCCCATAAGATAGAGAAAAGGAGAAAACCCGTAGGAAAAAACTCCCCCTAAAAGAGAGACATAAAAGAAAGGAAGAGGCTAGTGGGCCCCTCCCAAAGATGATGCTACTGCAGATGTGGACCACACCCCAAGAAGATCTCGTAGATGAATGAACTTGCTCTCAGTGAAAGGTTTGGTGAAGATGTCTATAACCTACTCTAAAGACTGGCAAAATATCAAGTCAATGACTTGACTATGAATAAGCTCCCAAATGAAATGCATGTGAATCCCTATGTGCTTGGTCTGCTGGTGCTGAACTAGATTCTTGCAATTTTAAATGGTAGTCTAGTTGTCACAATAAATGATGGTGGGCTACCTAATAGGAATTCCAAACTCAAAAAGTATCCCCTAAAGCCAAATAGCCTTAGTAGCTGCATTAATAGCTCTCCTATACTTTGCCTCTGTGGATGATATAGCAATAACATTCTACTTCTTGCTAGACCAACTGATAAGACCAAAACCTAAAGAGAAACTGTAACCAAAAGTGGACTTGTGAGTTTATGAATTGCCAGCTTAGTCTGAATCTGTATATCCAACCAAGTCAACCTCTATGCCAAATCTGTAATGAATCCCGTATTTATGTGAACCCTATATGTAATGCAAGATCCTCTTAGCTACTTTCCAATGTAGCTCATGAGGTTCCTGCATAAATTTGGAGACAAGTCCCACTGTATATGATATGTCAGGCCTAGTGTGAGTCAAGTGTATGAGACTACCAACAAATTTTTGATACTGAGTGGCATCAACCAATGGTGAAGAATAATCAGCCTCAAGCTTGACTCCTGATAGAAAGGGAGTCGGAGATGACTTGCAATCAGCCATGTGAAACTGAGCCAATAAGTCAAAAGCATACTTAGGTTGTGCAAGAGAAATCCTTGAATCTGACTGTGAGATCTTGATGCCAAGGAAGTAGTGCAATAAACCCAAGTCTATCATGTCAAATCTATCTTGGAGAGATGTCTTCATTACTACAATAGCTGATGAAGAACTCCCAGTGATCAAAAGGTCATCAACATATAAAACCAAAATTAGGAGTGAATAATCCTATCGTAAGAAGTAGACATTGAGATCACAATGACACCTAGTGAAACCTGCTATGAGAAGGAAGGAATCCATCTTGGCATACCAAGCCTGAGGGGCCTATTTGAGGCCATAGATAGATTTCCTAAGTCTACATACTAAGGAATAATCCTGAATAAATCCTAGCAATTGCTCCATGTAGATCTCCTCCTCTAGGTCTCTGTGAAGAAAGACACTCTTCACATCCATCTGGTGCACATCCCAACCATGTGCTACAGTAATAGCCAAGGTGAGTTAGATAGAAGTCATCTTTGCAATGGGTGCAAAGGTCTCTGAGTAGTCAATGCCTACCACCTGTGAGAAACCCTTGGTGACCAATCAAGCCTTGTACTTATCAACCAACCCATCTGCTATAAACTTGGTCTGATATATCCACCTACATTGAACCATCTTTCTTCCCTTAGGAAGTGAAGTCAAATCCCAAGTGTGATTTTTTATTAAGGAAGAATATTCTTCCTCCATATCACTATCCCACTTAGGTACCCCCGATGCCTCTCAAAAAGTCTGTGGATTTGAAACTAAAGCAAAGAAGGCATGTGGATCTCTCTAAAAATCCCCCTATTTTGTCTATCATCTGTGGGATCTCCTACCCAAGTGCTAGAACTCTCAAGTGTCTGTCTGGCCCAAAGTGGCCCAGAAGTGGATGAGTTAGGTGCTAACTCCTCATCCTTTGACTGACTATAGGTGGATGAATCTACATCACTGTCTTTGCTATCAAAACTTGAAGATGAAGAAGATGTCTCTGGCTCAAGAACTTGTTGTGGCTGATTTAAATCTAATGAGGAATCATCATGAAGAAGTAGATCCGATGAGGGAGAAGAAGTGCCAAGTGTTGAGTCTCTAGGGTTCTCTTGAAAGTGGATACTTCTCTTAATGAACAACTCATGAGTGACTAGATCTAGAAGGTGATACCCCTTAATACCATCTGGATATCCTACAAAGATGCAAGGCTTGGACTGACATTCCATAGCTTTGCATTTCTTCTTCAGAATGCGGGCCATGGTTGGGGATTTGAAAACCCTAAGGTGTTTAATATTAGGTTTCCTTTTATGCCAAGCTTCAAAGGGTGTTATCCCTTTCACAGCTTTGTGAGGAACCTTGTTTTGAATGTAGCAAGCACAATTGATGGCTTTAGCTTAGTATTGTGGTGCTAAGGATTTGAAGTGAATCATACAACTACCCATATCTTTCAAGAACCTATTTTTGCATTCTATAACCCTATTCTGTGAAGGACTGTAAGTGATTGTTCACTGCAAATCAATCCCCTCTATGGTGTAAAATTGCTCAAACCTAATGCTGACATACTCCCCTCCATTATCAGTTCAAAGAACCTTGATGGATTTCTCACTCTGTTTCTCAACAAGAGCCTTGAAGTCGAATTTTTTTTTAAACACTTCAAACTTTTGTTTAAGAAAATATATCCATGTGTACCTAGAGAAATCATCAATGAAAGTGAGGATGTACTTGGACCTTGTGAAAGATGGTCTTGGAAAGGGTCCTAATACATCATTGTGGACTAATTCCAAAGGTTGTGAAGCCCTCCAAGCTTTGCCTTTGTCAAATTTTGCTGCAGGATGCTTCCCAAGGGAGCACCCCTCACAAAGTCCTTTTGAGAATTGGACATGAGGCAAGCTAATGACCATGTCATGTTTGCAAAGTTGCTCAAGGTAGCAGTAGTTAAGGTGGCCAAACCGCTCATGCCATAGTTTGCTAACTCCATCTAAATTAGTCAGCAATGCTATTGGAGAAGAATTAGGTGAAAAATGTGAGGTGTATAACCTTGCTTGGTGATCTACCCTACCGACTGCCACTGTAGTATCACTATGCAATTCATTGATAGCCACTAAATCTGGTGAGAACTCAACTCAAATGCCCTAACCAATGTGAGTGATTTGGTACACTGATAGGATATTGGTTGAAAGAGAAGGAACACTTAGAACATTATTAAATGTTCCTCCTTCCATTTCAATTGACCCTCTCCCTGCAACAAAAACTGATGTGTCATCACCCAAACTAATTGAAGTCATGCTACAAGGCTCTAAAGATGAAAACTCAACTAGTGAAGAGCCCATGTGGTGAGAATCACCCGAATCAATGACCCATGAAGATGAAGAGGTAGATGTAGCTACAAGTTCCTTGCCCTTTTATTTCTCCTTACCCTTGCCTTTTGACTTGGTAGAATCTTGGGTAGATGAATTCTTCTTGATGGACTCATGAACACCTATGTTGTGCTTCTCTAGAAGATGAGTTAGGTGATCTATTTGTTTTTTCATGCATTTGTGTTCATCATGCCCTATCCTTTTACAATAGGCACACATAAGCTTCTCCTTCTTAGGTTTAGCATTGGAGGAGGAAGACTTAGTGTTGTTTTTGGTAGGATTGTTGTTTTCTTTCTTCTTCCCCTGGTCCTTGTTCTTTTTCTTCTTCTCCTTTGTTGAAGTTTTATCCTTACCATTTCCAATTATCAAAGCTTGGGGTTGATTAGACTTCATTGTGCCCATTTGAATTAGCTTATCTTGCTCCCTAGTCAAGTTGGCAATTAATGAATCCAAAGAAGGCATTTTCCATGTAGTGCCAAGGGCACTTTTTGTGGCATGGAAAGTGGAGACAAAGATTGAATAGCTTGGACCTAACTTTGTGAGAATAGAAAGGATGAGTTGATCATCTTTCTTCTCTATCCTGCATTCTTTTAATTGCAATCTAAAGGCCTTAAACTTAGTGAATAAGTCCTGTAGGGTGTCAAAGTTGCTAGGACTTAGACTTACGAGTTCATTTTCAAGCTCATGTCCTCTCATCTCATCAAGCTTCCCAAATAAGAGTTCAAAGGTATCCCATATGTCTTTGGGAGTCTTGGAGGTTTTTAAATGGAAGAGAAGTTCTGGAGACATGGACAAGCTCAGTAATCCATATTCTTCATCACTACGGTTGTACCACTTGACCTTTTCAGCATCAGTGTTGGGTTCTACTTCAGTACCCATGGTGATCCTATACAACCCTTTCCTTCTAAGAATGATTGACATTTTAACCTTCCATTCATGATAGTTGAATGGTGTTATGGGTTTAAGTTGAAAAGAGTCCATTTTAAGCTGAATTTAGATGAAGTTGTGTTGATTGCAAGTTGTGAAATTATGCAGAAAAGAGAATGAACTCAAAGATTTTCAAGTTGTGAAAATCAATCACACCCCCTCCAAAATGTTGAGCCCCCCCAAATATTCAAGTGCATGCTCAAAAGATGTCGGGTTCAGTTGAGAATGCATCTTAGAGCAATCAGTGCAAGACTATAAGCAAACAAGACATTGGACTCAGTCAAAAATGCGTCTCGGGAGACCCAAATTTTAGGCACTTTATAAACTAGTGCATTTTTAACAAATAAAAATCTTACACTATGGAGAATTGAATTATAAACACTTTTACAAAAAGTGGCACCCAAATCTGAACTACCGTTCGCAAGATAGTAAAGGTTCAATTTTCCCATAAACTAGTGTTTTTGCAAAAAAACACTAAAACATTAAAAAAATGCCTATTTTGAGAGAGAAAGTGGCCTTCCAACCACTCATTAGATTTTACACGAAGAAAAGAATCCAAATAAAAAGGTATTTTTGAAAGCAAGTTTAACTGATTATCTTGGTATGCATGAAAGCAAGTTTACTTTCCTCTTTTAGTAAAAAAAAACTAGTAAGGCAAAAAAATAAATTTCTAGCTAGTTTTTTTTACTTTTTTTTTATAAGAGGAAAGAAAGGTATATAGCTATTGTTTTGATGTCTTAGGCCTTGATAGGCACTGCCAAGAAGATGAGATCAGGGCTTCACCAATGAACATGGACCCTTCCAACACTTCCAATGCAATGTAGATTTTAGCACTTCCAACACAGACTATAACACTTCCAACTCAGACTTAACACTTCCAGCACAAACTTTATCATAGACGAAATAGATCAAGTGTAGAAAAAAGGACGCCAAGTGACTAAGGGTCCACATGGGATGCTAAACAAGAAAATAAAGTGCCATTTCAAGAAAAAATAGGCTGGAAGAATTGTCTTACAAAAAAAAATGCAGTTTTGATTTTGCTGGTCAGAATAAATTTAAATTATAAACCTCAACGCACAATAGCAAGTGACAAGGTTTTAATTTCAATTCACAGCAGGTCTGGCAGAATTTTCTCACCAGAATAAGACCAAAATTTTCTCCCCAGAATAAGACCAGAATTTTCCAATGGAAATGGACACCAAGCTGCTGGAAATGGATGCTAAGCTGTTGGAAATGGACACCAAGCTATTGGAAAAGGACACCAAGCTGCTGTAAAAGAATGCCAAGCTACTGATATTTCCACAAATTGCCTTGATGAAACCACAATAGATCTATACAAGATGTCTTGGCAAATTTTAACTCAGAAGTAATTTTTTTAACAAGTTTTCGTATGGATTTGCATGAGTTTTCAAGAAACTCTACCAAAACTCTCAAATGAAATGGAGTTAAACAAAAAAACTACTAAGAAATCAAAGCAAGAATTTTAGAATAAACTAATAGCATAACTAGACACACAATTACCAGAGTAGCTCTTATACCATATCAGAGTTGTTGCCAGAATCTGGATAATGCGAATGCAATGGAGACATGATCACACGAGATGAAGCAAGTGCACACCACATAGATGCTAAAGCAATTTGAAATTATACAATAAGATAAATTTCACAAGACAAAATAGGAGGAAACTCAATATCTGATTAACATGAGATGGCCAAAGTGAAGAATACATATAGGAGAGCACGTAAGTAACTCCTCCACAAAAGGTGGTCAAGGCACCCCAAGAATAGACTATAACTCCTCCATGAAAGGTGGTGACAAGGTGTTAAGAATAGATAAGTAACTCCCATCAAGGGAGTTACGACATTATTATGACACCTATGACACATCTATGACACACATCTCCACATAAGCTAGCCTATCCCACAAAATTAGGAAAACTCCATGTTTGCACAAATATAATTTCCCTAATTAAATAATAGGGAAAAATAAAAACCTACACTAATAGTGCATCCCAAAAAGCTACACACGCTTCCTATTATATCCAACAATCCATTGATCCCAATTAAGTCTTGTTGAAAGTCATGAATTAAGTGACTACTTTTCAAGATTCTAACACCAATCAGATGGTGCAAATGAAAAAAAATTATAAATGCAAAATTGACCTTAAACATTTTAGTGGGGAATGCAAACTCCAAATGTACCACCACCTAGCTTAGATATGATCATGGTAATTTTATTCTTTAACCACCTCTTTGTAACAAAAAAAATAAACACCTTAAAAATGAACCATTAGTCCTTTAGACAATAAAAATTGACATAGGTGTTATTACTCCTATGATCACCTATATTGGATCCACTAATCTTGTTTTACATTGAAGTCTTTTGGCAACCTTTACAAAGATTGATCAAGTTCAACACATTTTCAACTACCAAGCTCTTGACCAAAACATTTTCAAGTCATGTCTTAGATTATTACAACTAACTCAAGTCTCACTCTATTACTAGCCTATAAGACTTAGTTAATGCATTGGTGTAGGAATTTCAATCCAACAATCTTCTTGAAAATAATTTAACCCATTTCATCAATAGAAAATAAATAAACACAAATAATACTTAATCATTTATCAAGTGTTGGAAATCTTTAGCCAATAAATTTGAGCACAATACATCAAAAGGCAACCTCTTCCACTTATTCACCAATTCTCTCTATCCTAAACTCTATTATATTGTTAAGACTCTCTCTACAAAATCCTTGGAATAATCCCTTGATAAATCCAAGCATCAAGACTTCCTCATAAGATAATTCGAGCCTTCCTTACCTAATATTAGAACTTGAGTCCTTATGAAGTCCAAGAACAAGAATTCAACTAGTGATGTTGTATCAAATACTTATGAATCCACAAAAACCATTAATTATAAACTTCTTGGAGGTTCTAATGAATTGACCCTTTCCCAACCCATTCAAGGAAGTTCTTTTACACCTCCTTCTTTTTTATATCAAGTGAATAACATTGATATTCACCAAACCCTTTATCTAATTGAGCTTAGGAAATGTCTTCCTATGTCTTGAACATTTGAAACTTATAAGACTCCTATTATTTCTTGTGATCCCAAAACAATTTGTTGGTTTCACGGTTATTAGGGACACACTCATGAAAGATGTTATCAACTCAAGAATATCATCTATGCTTTCATAAAAGGTCCTAACTATGATCATGAAGTTATTATTTGAGAGTGACAATAGACCCATGATAAGGTATCTAAATCCCATGACTCTATGGTCAAATATGAAGATCTTCACAAGGTTAAGGCTCACCTTGAGATATAATCTAATCATCTTCCTAATCATAATCAACACCAAAAATTTAATGCATATATACAAATAACTTATACAAATGTTGTTAAAACCATTGTTAATCCAAATTCACCTCAAAATGAGGAAATTATGGTTCATATGAACAACATAAAGTGTATTGTCTCATATATTGATACTTTCCCTCATCATTCTCAAGTGTAGTATCCTCCCTAAAGTATAATACAAGACACCATTTCACCTACCTTTGTAAGAAATCAACATGAATATGTAGACACCTAAAACTACCCATCGATAACCTCCAATCAGGCTTTTGGCCAATTTCCAACCAAAATGCACAATTTGACTTAAAAACACTAAAACATATTAAAAGATGTGAAACTAACATATTCAAGTGCTGATTTTTGCTAGGGTATCCCTAAATGGGGCAATGCAATTTATGGGCCAACTAAATTTGATCAGATCATTCTGAACCAAAATGTAAAATTTGCACCTGGGTGCTCTAGATTGTTCTTTCCTATCAAATCTCTTGCACGAGACACATGCCTTTGTTATTTGATATTGGTAACATCCTAAATGAAAATATGGATCAAACACATCTGACGTTGACTTCCAATTCCAATCCAATCAAAATTTAGACCAATAACAAGGCATTCTGATCAATGTGAGTAATTTATGCATAAAGTGCTTAATCATGCTTAAGAGCTAATTAATCCAAATCAAGGCCTAATTAATAATTCCATGGAAACTTGTTGAATAATTATTTTTGGAAATGAACATGGAATATCTGCATCATCAAGTGACCTCATTTCTTGGGAAGACATCCCTAGGCCATAAATGCCACAAATATTAGGATTCATGCCCTCCATGCCTCATCAATGCCTTCCATGATGCCCTCCATGCCTCTTAATTACCCCTTCTTCCAATGTCATGATGAGGATAATTACAAACTTAATTCTAAAAATTGAATTAATCCTCAACCAAACATCTCAATCTTGAGATGGATGGCTAAGGTTGATTCTGATCAAATCCAAAAATCTATAAATAGGAGGCGTCACAACATCATTTCTAAGCTATTTTTGGTGTAAAGTTATAATGCACAAATATCTTCAAGGAGCCATTTCAACTAGTGTTACCATGCCAAATTGATTTAAATCCAAGCAAAGCCATAACCCAAAGGTGCCAAAGAGAGATGGAGGTCGCCAAGCTTCCATTACCAAGGACTTCATAAGCACAAGATAAACAAGCCACTACTACAAAAGCATTTAGAGCATCAAAGGAAGGTGAAGGAATTCTTGTGTTTTATTCCTTACTTTTTAGTTATGTTTATCATTTGTCTTTTTCAAACTAAGCTCTCCCTAGTGTCTAGGCCTAGAGATGGTATGCTATTATTGTGTTTATTTCATTCTATTTTCATTTTGGAACTAACACCATACTAACCATCCTCTCTTGAGTCAAATTCACAAATCACATAATGGCATACCCAATGGAATTAGATGCATCTCATACCTAAAAGAGATAATTTTTCAACTCTAAAATATTTATTTAAGCCTTTAAAACTCTTGAAAATTGATTTTATAACTTTATTTTGTTATTTTTATTTTCCATGGTTTTACATAATAATTGACATTGAAAAGTAATAATGACATCGATTACCTAACTTAACTGATGTTGGTTAGTAAAATTGGCATCGATTAGATCTCAGTTAGCCAGTAACTGATGTCGATGGTAATAATCGACATCGGTCACTGTGTTTTTCCAAAAACATAGACCTGAGAACTACTTTTTCAAAGTTCATTATTTCAAGCTAAAAAGAACTTCAAAGCTAAAGGACATGCTAATAATTTTATTGTAAGATCAAGCTTTATATTTACTTAAAACATGTTTAAATCACCTTTTGCATGCTGAAAAATCAATTAAGAACCTTATGTTTTGTGTTTAACAAATAGTTTAGGTGTTTTTGGTGAATATTTCTCAAATTTTGCAACTAAGACCAAGGGTTCAAATGAATACCACCAAATATTTCATTTTGGGCATAAAATTGAATATAGTTTTCAATTCTTATTTGTAATAGTTGTTTAATCAAATCTTTGTTTGTAAATGTTAAGCACATAATATACTGAGGGGGGGGGGGGGTGAATCAGTATATTATATATCTTATAAAACTTTCCCTTTATCAAATTCCACTTAATCAAACATTCAAGATATGCAATAAAACTCAAACAATAAACATCACACAAGATAGAGAGAGACACTAGATATAACGTGGAAACCCAATGTGGGAAAAACCATGGAGAATCAATATCAAATATATTCATGAGAACAACCCCACAAGAGCACCATACCCATTTTCCAAGTACAAAACTCAGCTTTAATTCATGATCACCAACCCATAGGAGCTTTAAACCCCTTTGCCGAGCACCAACCCAGAAATAATTCATGAGCACCAACCCACAAGAGCACTAACCCCTTTGCCAAGCACCAACTCAACAACAATTCGTGAGCACCAATTCACAGGAGCACCAACCCCTTTGTGTATACCACACACCTATCTCTCAATGTTGTTATCTCAACAAATGGTAGATCAATACAACATCTCCTTCCTCTCTCTCACCTTTGCTCTTCTAAGCTAGATATAACAAATACAAATCATATTCATCTCTCACAATTGCTCTTCTAAGCTAGATATTACAATATCAAAATCAACCTCTCACACACACATTACAAATGGCTACTCAAGCCTTTATTTATAGCTTTCCAAATGACCTTTGACCTTCCCCCTTTGTGACCTTTCAATCCTCATGAAAAATGGCGCCAATCTTGGATGACCCTTCATATCCAAGCATTTGAAAAGTCATGTGGTGACCCTTTATGACCAAAAACATCTTTCCCACTTTTGTCCTTATCTTTGGTGACTTTTTGTATTCCTTTAAGTGTCCCTTCATTAGAAATTCACCCTTTACTTTTTTGTCTTCACTTGGTGACTCTTGGTATTCCCCAAGATGACTCTTCATGGGAAAATGCATCCCATCCTTCTTTTGTCTTTATCCCGTGACTCTTCGACTTCTCCATGGGCCCTTATTTTGTCTCATATGCAACCAAAAATATATTTGTTAATATTAAACAAATATTAACTCATATTAGCCAAGATAAATAACATTAAATGCAATGGGGCCTTTATCACCAATAATACTAAACCTTTGACATCAATGACAATATTTCCAATAGTAAAAAAGAGGAATGTTACATGTATGCTCTTCCATTTGTCCCCTATAGGGAACCCTTGGAATCAAAAGCACCATTCCTATTGCAAGTAGCCTAGTCTAAGGCTTAGAAAGAAAGTCATCTAAAGTACTCCCTAAAAACTTGTCAAAGTTTGGGTGATCTTGAAAATGACCCTAAAGTCTTTCTAATTTCATGCTTTATTTATTTATTCATCTTGGCTTGTGAGGGGGAATTCATCACCTTCCATAAGTTCTTTAGGGAAGCTTTGACCTGTGGTTTCACCTCTCAGCATTGACTTCATTTGGCTCTTTTGGAATTATACATGGGACATAGTAGCACTTTGGACATCGCGCTACACTGAGTGAACAACATGATGTAGTGGTTACAAAAAAGACTAGACCTTTTTACAATAATACAAGTGATATGGACCCAAAACTCATGCTTTTATTTTGCATTGTTTGGAATGAAAGTCATTATGTAATTGATTCCCCTAGATCATTCAAAAACTTGTTAGATCTTAGACAAATCCCCACTTGTCATAGAAGTATTGTTGGTGCAATGTGTGCCTCAAGGTCTATGTCATAGTATTGTCATTTAAGATAAGGGGGTGTAAAAACTCTACTATATAATATGCATTTACTTTTGGATTAACACTTAAAATCCTCTTAAATGATGTATATTGATGGATTCCAATAATACCAAGTAACCTTGTCAGTTTAGGATCTAAGTGTGATTAATTAGTTGGTCTTATCCTAGATTAAAGTCTTGTTTGGAGTCAAAACTTGGTGTAAACAAACAATCCAAGCCAAACACATAGTCCAAATTTTCTTTTGAACAAAGAGATGTTATGTTGCCTGTGTGAGATTATCAAAAGCTTGAGAGTTATGTCATCCACTTTGGCATAGTTATGCTACCAAATTGAGTCTAAACCTTTACCAAAGTTGTTTAAGTCCTTCACTTATAATCTAAATTTAGAATTACACCTTTACAAGTTCATAGGGTTGATGTGTTAAGTGGGTTCACCATTTGCACTAAACTTGAGGGAACTTAGGTTTAATTTCCAATTTAGGTTGAAGGTCATTTAATACTCATAATCATTATCATCACTTGATAAATTTAAGCTATTTTGTGCTAAACACTTGCACTTTAAGTATATACACCACAACATTTTGAGTCAAAAAAGGTAGTGTTATGCTATAAAAATTGTAGGAAAGCATCTTTGCCTTAGAGAGTTTTTGAAACAAACCTTTTTATCACACCTTTGTGGGTAGTATAGCGTCGTTACGCTACTTAAAACATTTTGAATATTATTTTATAAATCCTCTTACATAGAGTTCCAAATTTGTTCTTAAAAAATTAGGGTAATTCAAGTGTACTTTTGTGATCATTTGTCTAAAGAACAGTTATAATGTTCACCTTTGTCTAGCTTGTTTGTCAAAAGAACCCAATTTTATATAATTTTTTGTGAGAAAGTAAACTATTGTTAAAGTGCTTTTTGTTTCATACCTTATATCTAGTTGATCAAGCTCATGTCCAATAATCAATTGCCTAGTGTTTATTATAAGTGTTTCAAATCCGTTAGATTAAAACCTTCATCTATTTTAAAAGTCTAGATTTTGACACCATTTGGCCAAGAGTCCTATCACATGCCTTATTTGAGCCTAGCTTTTGACACAGCATTTGGATAAAAGACCTAGCAACTTTTAAATTTCCTAGATTAGACTAATTTGAAACACTTCAACCTTAGAGTTTGGCATTTTTATTTTAGGTCCATTTACTTGCTTACCTTTGTGTGAATAGTGAAATGTTAGATACTTCACACTAATTTATTTCCTCACAAACATTTGCATAAACCTTTTGATCCTTTTGACAAATCTAGACCAAGTGGGAACATCATCTATTTTAGACATTATCCTTTTTAGATTTTTTATAACTCCTTGAACTTTTATTGTAAAACATTGAGTATGGATCCCAACATGTATTCCTACACTAATAGTGGACTCATGTAAAATCTAGGGATTAGTAATGTAGTTACATAGGAATAAATGGTGTAAAACCCCTATGCAAATATTGTTACTTATGAGATGGATTCTTATCCCTCTTATAATAATCATTTAGGGGAAAAAATCCAAGATCAATTCGCTAATTATTTGGTTAATACAACACCTTACATAGAATAAGACCAAGCTCAAACCACATAATACCTAGTTATAATACCCATGATGGATGAGCTAGTTTTTCAATAGTCATATTATACTAATACAACTTCCACATATGATACATTTTTGTTTGAGTGATATTTTTTAGAGAACAAAGATGAGATTTTGGTTAGAGCCATAGAGGTAGGGGCTAAGTTTTCAGCAGACTTCCCCCATGAAAATTTACCAAGTCTAGTAAGAATGACCCACAATATCATTTATGATCAACAGGCTTCTTCTAGCAATCCTATGGCTCTAGTCCAAAGAAAGTATCAAGACCCTAATATATCCAATAAAGGAAAAAACATCATGGAAGATCACTTTAACCAAATGCATACAACATATAAAACCTACCTAAATTTAGCACGTGATTTCAATTAGATGAACATGGTGAGGAAGCCTCTTATCGACCTAGTTCCTTCAATAGGAGTGTTGATAGAGTTAACTGGATAAGAAAATCTAAGTTCTGACCCATTCATATAAACCACTTCAATAAATAACTTGATGTATATGCCCATCATTGAAGAAGTATCTTCAACCTCTACACTGAATAGTGAGCCAAATGTAGTAGACAATATGAAAATAGCATCCAATCTTGATCAAAGTGGTACTCAACTAGTTGCTTCCTCCAGTGTGTAACCTATGGGATTAGGTAATCAAATAATGACCAATGTCATGCCTCAATGACAAAATGTGAAGCCTACTCCCCCTCAACAGGTAGTGAGTAGTATTCTATAATAGTAGACACAACCTAATATATCAATGCAACTGAGGATAAATACATTACCACCTCAATCAGGGGCAATTAATGTTCTACCTTATTAGGTACTGACAAACATACCTCTTCAGTCATAGACTAATATGTCAATCCAAAAACAAGTAATGACTAGTCAACAATGTAAAAATATTGGTCAATAATAGATGTTGAATCTACAACCTACTTTCACTTCCTCATAGGGAATCATGCAACAAGGAGGTCCCCATGTTTCTCAAGTACCTACTAGACAACTATTGGTTTGAAATGTGCCATAAATATAGAGATAGGGTCTTGGCCCACAAGTTTCCACTCAATATCAAGGTTTGATTAGTTGGAAGCATGTCCCTTTTCAACCACAATAGGAACATTATAGTTATATCCCTTCATAACAACAAAAAAATCCCCCAAGTCAAACCTTTATCACCAACCCGAACTAGAACATCCCACAACCAAATGTGTAATTTCATGTACATCCTAATCCACATATGCATATTTTGGGTCCATTCCTTAACCCAGCCAATGTATGCCAATAGGTATCTCCATCATACCTTGGTCAAAGTGTTCCACTTGTGACCTTCCAACTATTTATCCAAACCTAAATTTTGCCTCAAACCAATATTCCATTGAATTTCCTATCCCAAGAATTACAACAAATGAAGGATGCAATTGCTGACATTTAAGCTAGTAAAAAAACTAAAATTGTTAAATTGGATTATGTGTGTTCCTATCCATTTAACATGGAGTATTTGAATATACCATTTCCTTCAGGATATGAACCACTGAAATTTGATAAATATAAAGGGAAAGGCGACCCTAAGGCTCATTTGATAGAATTCTTTGTCACATGTCAACCAGTGGGATATAATGACATATACCTTTTGTTATTTTTTCTAAGGAGCTTGGTTGGATAAGCCTTGGAGTTGTTTTTTAAGTTTCCTAAGAATTTAGTAATGGACTTTGATGATCTTTCTGATAAATTTATGCATCACTTTTCATATAATCTTGAACATGAGATTTCATTAATGGACCTAACATAAGAAAAACAAAAAATTGGTGAGAGTTTTTCAAGTTATATATAGTGATGGAGAGCCTTTGCAAGCCATTTCACCCATAGTTTACTAGATAAACAATTAGCTGTTATGTTTACCAAAAAATTGCATAGTGAGATAGCCTATCATCTAGAACTGCAATGTGCACATGCGTTCAAGAAGATCATTGATAAAGTTTTAATGGTTGAGAAGGAAATCATCAATAAAGGAGTCATCAAGCTTAATTTAACTAGTTAAAATCAAGGTACCAATCAATAAAATGACAAACATCCCATCCAAGTGCAAGCATTACAATCGACACAAGCCAATAACAATGAAAGACTGAAGAAACTCAACTGTAATAAGAATGTTGTGAGAAATGGAGTAAATAAATATCATCATGTCCAATCTATGTAGAAACCATACACACCACCTTTTCAACTTACTCCTACCTAGAAACATCTCCAACCGATGCCACAAGCACAACAACCAAAATGTGCACAACAAATACAATAGTCATTACCATTACAAACCCCTCCTCCTAGAAGAACCGTGCCTACACATCATGCCTTTAGTGACCTAGGAGAACCTATTGAGTCTATATTTCTCAAGCTTGACACTACTAAGCTGATTAGTTAGCCTATACCAAAGCATTATTTTCAAGGTATTCCTTATCCTAATTGGTATCGTGAAAATAAATTTTTTGACTATCATCAGGTCAACGGGCATAATCTATGAAGATGTGTCCAAATCAAACATTTAATTGAGAATATTTTAGAGAATGGGGAGATAAAATTGGATAATGGTGCTTCCAATTCTAATTAAACTCTTGGGATATATAAAAACCCATTTTCTCATCATAACAATCAATAGTAGTATAACAATCAACAATAATAATATCAACAACCAATGTAGTAGCAAAATCAGTAGTATCAAAATCAAAGGTTAAACTAGTAAAACCAAAAAAAATATTAGCAGAACCCATAATGATAGAATAATGGGCAAAACCAAAGACAAAATGGTAACAACCAACAAACCTACCATGTAGTTGCACATGACTATAATAAGGTTGTAGGTCATATTGCACGGGGTAACATTAATACCATCTCGATTAATCTTATACCAAACACTAACCAGTCTAGACCATTACTAAACAATAGTATTTATCTAAGTTACATGTATAATCCTTCTTTGACTTAGGAGTGCATACAGGCAAACCAACAAATTATGACTTCCTCTTTTGAATCTTATAGCAATAACTCATTCTCGCCATGTGACCACATGTAAGTGCACTGATAACTGAGATTTGTCTTGTCTGGTCCCACACCATTTCCAACATCAGTAAGCAATAATGTTCTAGTATTTAATCTCAATTATGTAATCATAACTCAGAGGTTGAATATTACTATCCTAGGCCTATAACCATCTGCCACTTTGCCTATCATCTAACCAACCGTTTTAGCCTTAGAATAAACCATTCACTACTGACCAAGATAAGAATTTTGATATGGTGTAACAATTGCAGAATACACTAGCACAAATTTCTATTTTAGATTTGTTGTAGATGTCAATAATCCATAAGAACATCTTGAATGAGTTTTTGACCCAATCCACTATTGCTAGTGACATATCCCCTAATAAATTTCAATTTTTGGTTGGACACCTAGCTCCATCCTAACAAGTCACATTAAACCAAAGTGATATGCCTTCTCTTGGGCCACTCCATAATAACCCATTTTACATAGAAGTTTATATCAAATGGCATAAAGTGAAATGTGTCCTTATCGACAATGGATCCAGCCTCAACATAGTGTCTCTAAATCTCATCAATCTTCTTTGGTACATAATGTCATATCTCTAACTATAAATAATAACTATTAAAGCCTGTGATAATTAGGAAAGAGAGTCATAAGACACCATTAGTTTACCAGTTATCATTGGGCCTTTAACCCATGATACACTTTGCCATGTACTGGATCTTGAGTTATCATACAATATGCTTCTAGGCAAGCCTTGGTTACATGAAATTCATGTAATCCCATCAACACAACATCAATGTATAAAGTTTTTCCACTCAGGGATGGAAGTGAATATTCTAGGATATTTACACCTATATGAATACTGCAAGCATCTTGAGGCTAAATTTCAAAGCTATAATTATCAGTATGGTATGAATCCAAGTTCCAAATAGGAGAAAAGAAAAGCCATATTTATTGATCCTTCACCAGATAATTGCATAGATCCTAATACTTTAGATTCCCTTTCCCACATGCCACCTCTTGAAGCTTGTAATCATTTCACAATTTTAGATAATGGATCAGGAGAGTATGTGCCCCATGATACATTTTATTTTTCCAATCTTTCTTATAATCCAAAAACTTTTGGATGACCTAAAGTTACCCCACATATGTATTAGTAATAGAAGAATAATGATAAGGGACCTCTCACATTTATACCAGCATTGGGTTTAAAACCTGACCCTCTTGAAGGAGATGAACCATGGTTATACAATAACAACCAAGTTGATTGTTATAAAAATACAAAGGTATTATTCCTAATAGGATCATGGAGCATCAAAAATATGAAGGAAGAGGCCTTAGACTGAATTAGCAAGGAACCATTGAGCCAATTTCCATGAATAAGTATGAAAGATGTTATAGACTTGGATTTAAACCACCTAGGGTGACCCCACATATCTTATTCAAACTCCATCACCAGTGACTAGTGATGTTGATGTCGATAGCAAAGCAGAGTCTAATCATAGCCTCACTTTTGATGACCTAGCTGAAACCAACCTATTTGATAACAATACCATTTGTAGCCTTACCCTAGCCATTCATCACAACCCATTGCCATTATATTATCCCCAACTGATAGATTGGGACCAATAAGAATCTAGTCTGTTGATTGATGAGTTTCAAAATGATGAGGCATTTTATGACTTCTTGGGTCTTAGAGACAATGTTCTATTCGGAGATCACAAATTATGATTCTCGATCACATTAGATCTTTTAGCCTATTTTAGAGAGCAAGTAAACACCCTTAGCCAAAAACAAATAAGTAAAGCATTGAGGTCCCAAAGCGAAAACCTCTTTGAGGCACTTTCTAACGAGGGAAAAAGTAAAGATAAAGGCAAGTCTAGTGGTGAAAACCTATTTTAGGTGCCATTAGATGGGGGTGTTCATTCTTCTTTGAATTTAGACCAGGAGACCACCAATGATGAACTTGCCTATGGATCCAAGTTTAACTTTGAGCAACAACAAGTATTTGATCAAATTCTCCAAGAATTTCTAACTATTTTCATTACATGGCTAGATCTTCCATTAGGAGACATAGATTCATCATGCCTAGGATAAGTTAAAAAGAAAGTCCTAATGGAAGACACTACCATAATCCAACAGTTCAAGTCATTGCCTACTATCCTAGAAGATGGTTTGACCCTTATAGTCGAAGATGAAATAGAGGTAAATATCAGGACTCCATCAAACCTAAAATGGATAAAATTAGGCTCATCACTCATTGAAGAGGAATGTGAAATCTTTATATTTTTATTGAAAGAATTTGTAGATATCTTTGCATGGGCTTATTCTGATATGCCAAGTTTAGATCCCAGTGGTTAATCCTAATGCCAAACTGGTAAAACAAAATTTACGTAATATACATCCTCATATTATTGTATTGGTAAAGAAAGAGTTAGAAAAACTCTTAGAAGCAGGATGTATCTGATCTATTGACTACTTTGAATGGATCTCTAATGTTGTACCTATTATTAAAAACCCTGAAGGGATCAAAAATTTTACTAATTTTTGAGACATCAACAAAGCTTATCCTAAATATGATTTTCCCTTGCCTAATATCGACATGATCATCAACTCCATAGCTAGTTATGAAATGCTTTCACTCATGGATGGATTTGTAGGATATAACCAAATTAGAATAGCACCAGAAGGCCACCATAAAATAATGTTCACCACTCCATGGGGAACATTTTGTTATCAAGTAATGCCATTTGGCCTTAAGAATGTTGGAGATACATATCAAAGGGCCATGACTATCATATTCCATGATAAGATGCATGATATTGTTGAAGACTATGTCGATGACATATTAAGAAAATCTAAAACTAGGGCTGACCATCTAGTAGTGTTACATATGATATTTGAAATATTATGAGAGTATAAAGTTAAACTAAATCCAAACAAATGTTTTTCGTGTAACCTCAAGAAAATTATATAGCTTTATCATGTCTTGTAGAGGTATTGAAGTCGATCCAGCTAAATTTCATGCTATAATCGAGATGCTGCCACTAACTAATTTGAAGCAACTATGTAGTTTATAGGGTAAGATCCAGTCCATCTAATGCTTCATTTCTTAGTTAGCAGATAAGTTCCATCCATTTACACAAATTTTAAAGAAGGGAGTTTCATTTCACTAGGATTATCACTGCCAAATAACTTTTCAATAGATCAAAGATTATCTTGTCAATCTACCTATTTTATTACCTCATATACCAAGAAAGCCATTTTTGTTATATCTATTAACTATCAACCATGCTCTGGGGGCACTCTTGGCTCAACATGATGACAAAGGAAAGGATCACGCCATATACTACCTAATCCATACTTTGGTTACAAATGAAAATAACTATGCACCTATTGAAAAAGCTTGTCTAGCCATGGTCTTCATAGCTCAAAAACTATGCCATTACATGTTGAATAATAAGACCATGGTCATTTTAAAAGTAGATCCACTCAAGTATCTACTATCTAAAATAGATTTACAAGGTAGAATGGCTAAATGTATCATGTTTCTCAATGAGTTTGACATAAAATATGTGAATCAAAAGGTAATTAAAGGACAAGTTCTTACAAATTAGCTTATTGAAGCACCTCTTATAGATACACAATCACTTATGTTTAAATTTCCTGATGAATCTATCATGACCATCATTGACACACCCCTTGAGGAGAATCCATAGAAACTATATTTTGATGGGTCATTCACTACACATGGATCAGGGGTAGGCCTATTGTTTATTACACCATAGGGAGATTTAATCCCTAAATCATTTAGAATCAGCTTTCTTTATACAAATAACATGGCCTACTATGAAGCACTTATTATAGGACTTTGACAAGCATTACATTAGAATATATCTCATCTTAAATTTTATGGTGATTCTCAGATAATCATTAATTAGGTTACATATCATTTTTAGACCAAAGATAACATGTTGGTTCCATATAAAGCCATGGTCGACCCTCTTAAACAACAAATTGCTAATATTCAGTTTGAGCACATACCAAGGGCTAGTAACAAAACTATAGATGTCATGACTATCATTAGATCTCTGATCCAACAAATAAATAAATCTAAAGAGTATTAGTTCTTCATCAAGAATTTGTCAGAACCAACTCATGAAACTTTAATCATTGCCATGATTTGTGATATTGTTGGTCTTCATTCTATCTGGTACTCAAACCTTTACAACTACATTTATGACCAAGTTATACCACTTAACCTCTCTCAAAAACAAACCAAAGCATTCATTCATCATTCCACTTGTTATACTCTACTTGGATCCACCATTTACCATAGTTTTGATGAAACTATGCTTTATTGTTTAACTTTGGTAGAGTTTACATTAACGTTAAGATAAGTTCATGGAGTATTTGGAGCCCATTATATTAGGGCAATCCTATCCAAGAATATTTTTCATACTGGTTATTATTGGCCCATAATGGATGCAGATGCCACTACCTATGCAAAAAAGTGTGATAAATGTCAACGGCATGCTAATCTGATTCATGCCCTAGCAAAAACTCTGAAACCAATTTTGAAACCATGACCATTTTCTACATGGAGACTTGAAATCATTGGGAAGATTAAATCCACTTCATTTGATAGCCATAAACATATCCTTACTGCTACTGAATATTTCACTAAGTGGGTTAAAGTGATGCCCCTTAATTATGTGACTGGAAATTACATTTCCAAATTCATTTTCAACCATCTCATTTTCCACTATGGTATCCCATCTGACATTATATCTGGTAATGGAGGATCATTCAAAAATAAAGATGTAGAATAGCTATGTACTGAATAAAATATCACACAACATTTTTCTATAGAATATTACCCTCAAGGTAATGGCCAAGCTGAGGCATCCAACAAAACTATTGTCAACTTTCTAAAAATGTTTGTTAATGATGTTGGTTGTGATTGTCACCTTCAAATATTATCTACCCTTTGGGCATACCATACCAATCATCGTACCCCCATAAGAGCCACTCTATACTCACTTGTTTATAGTATTAAATCCATCCTTACCATTGAAGTTGAATTGCCTTCACTTTAAATCTCTTTCAAGCATGTCATAGATGATCATGACTATCAAGTAGCTCACCTGTAAGATCTAATCCTACTTGATGAGAAACACATGTCCGTGCTCAAAAATCTTCAAGCATATCAAAACTGACTTAAAGGACACTATAATTAGTGTGTTAAGTATAGAACATTTGAACTTGGTGATCTTGTTTTTAAAGAAAACCATGGCTAAGAAAAAACATAATGCAAAATTCAAACCAAACTGAATAGGGCCTTTCATCATCATTACAAATTATGGATCAAGAGCATACATGCTTACCACACCAGACAAAGATGAACTTTTGGAGTTGAAGAATATTATTCATCTCAAGCGGTATTATACTTTAATGCTAAGGTGTATTATTTGTAAGGACCATTTCGGTTATTCCATTTTATCACTATTCTTATTTGTAAAAATACCATCTTTATTCGTCTCTTCACTATATCCATTTTTTGCTTCCATTCTATCAACACAATGTGTTCTAAAGCTTAGCCTATTTGACCTTGGTTTTTTTCATTCATTACATAGTTTTAGCATTGAAGTATTTGATCAGTTCATCAGTTAGTTTAAGTACTTCAGATAGGGATCATATTTTTGGATAGTGTGATAGAATTTTTGGAAATTGCATCCTTCATTTGTTAGTCCTTTATTATCACCAGTCTTGCTACTAATTATAAACACCTTTGGAAAAATTAGTACAATTGATCTACACCATTATGTCATGGTTATAGCCATCTATGGGCAAACTAGGGGCAACATTAAGCCTTGACATACCAACTTTCCTATTCCTATGCCATACTGTGCCTTTTTACCAACTATGTCTATTTTGTTTGAATTGGTTATTACGATAGTCAAATTTATCCATTGTAAGGGAGAAATTATAGTGACTTGAGGTCCTACTCTGGGACTATGTAGGTAGTTCTCAATACTTGTTGAGGTTAGCTCAGTCACCTCTTTTCCCCATGCTCTCACCATTTTGTGAGTAACCTTTGTTTAAACACTCTCACTATTTTTCAAGCTTGAACCATTTAGTGTCTCATCATTCTTGATTGAGTTGAGACACTTCAAAAAATACTAAAAACATTTGAAAAATTATTAGAAAAGAACAAAAACATTGACCATTTCTTTGCCTTAAGGATTTTAGGAACCCTTACTAAGTTACAAGTAAATCAGTTGTCATTTAGTTTCCCCCTCCTTTTTGGTCTTTTTCTCTCATGCACTTGCCATTTTTCAAGACCATTCCTATTCTTCTATCACATCCATTCTATTTTTTCCCTCAATTATCATATTCTTCCCATTCCTTGGGAGAACTACATTTGGCCTAAATTGTTTTATTGGATATTACATCCATGGAACTATGTAGGTAGCACCCACTTGCCTAGTGTATATGGAGACATCTCAGCCACCCCTTTCCTTTTCTTCTATTGCCCCATTTCACTCATTTGTTAAGTTGTCACCTATTTTCTAGGGGCAATGTTTGTAGGGTTTCTATTGCATTATTTGTTTATGCTGATTTTATTTGTTTATCTACTTATTTGTTTGCTTTCAACACTATTGCATTGATTTAGTTTGTGTGTTCATTGGGTGATTTTTTATCCATACTTATAATCAAATCCTTCCATATTCATATGTTTACATTGTCATCATAGTTTCTATCATCGGTGCATTATTTTTTATTGACTATTAGATTGTGGGAGTTAGTCCTTATGCATATTTTAGCCAAGTCTTTATGGAGTTATATCATAAATACTACCATCACATGATATAACAAACCTCAAATTTAGTAAGTCTATTTAGTAATGGTGGCATATCTTCAACATTGACATCCTAATTGCATCCTCATCATATCCCAAATAAAGTAATTAAATATGAAAGAATTTCACCCTTTATTAGTTTAGATGAGCATCTCCCTACTAGTAGGTTTTTCCAATTCATCATTATCCTCTGTGTTAAGTTGTCATCATCCTCATCCAAGTTTATCATGTTTGCCATAATCAGGGTCTAATGATTATAATCGCTTATCGGCAAATCATTGCACACCATCCCACCTGCATTTCTCAATGATTATAACCACCTTTGGGTAAATCATTATGTTATCACCACTTTACTTTTTTACCATATAGGGGCATGTTTTTATATTGTTTGTCTATCCTAACTAGGGCAGCTCCATCTTCTCAATGATTATAACTATCTTTGGGAAAATCACTATGTTATCATACCACATTACCACTATTAGGGTACAATCATTATAACTACCTTTCAAAAAACCATTGTAAACTATCCAAATTACATTCTCAATGACTTTGAATACTTTTTCAATATCATTATGTTTTCAAACCATCATTTTTCCTTTCTTTGGTCCCCTTATTTCACTTCTTTCTTTTTGAAGGATCATTCGTCGACCCACTTATGCCAACAGTTCCCTCAAGGGGGAATCATATAATTAGTTTATCATCATTGTAGTTATATAGGCATGTAGGAAATTTTCATTCTTGGAGAATATGTTACTATGCTTATAACTTGCAATGCCTTCCCAAATAGGGGCAAACTGTAGACACCTAAAACTAGTCATTGATAACCTCCAATCAGGCTTTTGGCCAATTTCCACCCAAAATGCACAATTTGGATTAAAAATACTAAAACATGTTAAAATATGTGAAACTAACATACTAAAGTGTCAATTTTGGCAAAGTTTTCCCTAAATGAGGTAATACAATTTATGGGCCAGCTAACTTTGATCAGATCATTCTGAGCCAAAATGCCAAATTTTCACCTGGGTGCTCTGGATTATTATTTCCTATCAAATATCTTGCACAAGACACATGCCTTTGTTATTTGTTATTGGTAACATCCTAAATGGTAATACGGATCTAATTCATCTAACATTAACTTCCAATTCTAATCTATTCAAATTTTAAACCAATAACAAGGTATTCTGATCAATTTGAGTAATTTATGCATAAAGTGCTTAATCATGCTTAAGAGCTAATTAATCCAAATCAAGGCCTAATTAATAATTCCATAGAAATTTTTTTAATAATTATTTTTGGAAATGAATATGGAATATCTACATCATCAAGTGACCTCATTTCTTGGGAAGACATCCCTAGGCCATAAATGCCACAAATATCAGGATTCGTGCCCTCCATGCCTCATCAATGCCTTCCATGATGCCCTCCATGCCTCTTAATTTCCCCTTCTTCCAATTTCATGATGAGGATAATTAAAATATTAATTTAAAAAATTGAATTAATCCTCAACTACACATCTCAATCTTGAGATGGATGACTGAGGTTGATTCTAATCAAATCCAAAAATCTATAAATAGGAGGCCTCACAACATCATTTCTAAGCTATTTTTAATATAAAGTTATAATTCAAAAATATCTTCAAGGAGATATTGTAACTAGTGTTACCATGTCCAATTTATTTCAATCCAAGCCACGCCACAAGCCAAAGGTGCCAAGGAGAGATGGAGGTAGCCAAGCTTCCATTACCAAGGACTTCATGAGCACAAGTTGAGCAAGCCACTATTACAAAAGTATTTGAAGCATCCAAGGAAGGTAAAGGAATTATTGTGTTTTATTCCTTACTTTTTAGTTGTGTTTTTCATTTATCTTTTGCTAACTAAGCTCTCCCTTGTGTCTAGGCCTAGATATATTATGCTATTAGTGTGTTTATTTCATTTTGTTTTCATTTTGGAACTAACACCATACTAACCATCCTCTCTTGAGTCAAATTCTTAGATCATATAAAAAATCATCATTGCTAATAGTTTGACTTATTTAGCCATCCCAATTAATTCTATCATTCTTACATCTTTTGTTTCTATGGTTATGGACACACCAATGTAGTTCGTTATCTTAGAGAAAACTAGATCCACTAGGTTGATGTAGTCTATTTCTATGCCTAATTATATTCCTCTTTCTAGTTTTATTTCTTTAAATAGCTCAATGCAATCAAATTCTATTATTTTTCTAAAGTAATTACTTCAACATGTCTAAATCAGTCTATTTCTAATCCTTATATGATATATACTACATTAACCAATTCGATGTAATCTGATCAGTCTATACCAAATACTTTACCCATGTAGATTCTACATAAATCCACTAATTAGTTTCATCCTAGATCCCCTTATTTTCCTATTGATCCACTTCATAACCTAATGCCTTTCTCACTTTCTTGTTCATCTTTAATTGGATTTAATGAGTGAGATCCTATTGAATAAATACCTTGAATCCATTCTCACATTCCATTATATAGCTTATGCGAACATCCTTGCATCATCGAAACTAATTGATGAAAATTTTATTTGACATAAATATGCCTCACCCACCACCTATGGGGAAAGAAACTACTTTTTCCCAAGTCTAAAGATATCATTCTGTAGTAGTGAAAAGAGATGTCCATTTGTGTTAATGAGACCATCGATGAATCTCTTGTGCTCAAGTTTCCCATTGCTTCCATGATCCATGACGAGATCTTAATTTTTATGGGTGATCCTCCCTTATTCATTAATGTCCATTTTTTTGATGTTCACATCAAGGGTGCCTTGATATATGAAGAATATGACACATGTGTCACCTCCTTTGAATCTATCAAAACCCTTGGATATTTAGAAGATAACCTTAAGCTCACCCATAATACATGATTATTGGAAAATTAGAGAGCCGAATAGATTAAACTCATAGTAATAATATTAATTTTTATATATTGATTTAATACAATACAATTAAAAATTATATAGCCAGCAAGATAGCACAATCACTTCCTATAACATAGGATCTAATGACCCAAAATAGTCATAGGTAAAAACAAACCTTATGGGAATATAGTTCCTGATAATAAAAAACAAAATAACAAACACTAATTAATAATGTTATGAATATTAAATCTTAACATTCACCCCCTTAACATTAGTAATTCTTAGTACCCCCTTAATTCAAACATGGTAAATAGTTTTTACACTCTCTACATAGCCTGCTCGCCTTTGAGGTGGCATGCCATATTTATGGATTTATGGTCTTAGTGACACATTGGTTTTTCCTTGTAGGATTACCAAAAACTTGGAAGTGATAGGAGTACATCTCTCTGCTTAACACCTTCGATGGTTTTCTAGATTACCATTAACCCCTATTGTTTTCTATCTGTAGGTTTACCATGAACCTGGAGGTGACAAGAGGTCTCAACTATTTTATACACTTCGATGGTTTATCATATTTACACAAACCCTTTTTTAAGAACCAATCACTACCTTAGTACTTTTGCTCCCTATAATGTTCTTCATTAGGAGGTACCAAACTAGAAAATAATGCTCAGTATTTTTATTGAAAACCACACTACACAATAAAACCACACCATGCACAACATAAAATAAACACTAAAAAGTGTCACCATAACAATGATGCAACCCCATCGTAGGTGGATGCCAATTATCTTCCAATCTCTATGTATCCTCTAGCCTCTAGTAAGGATATTGCTTAATCAATTGATGACATTAGCATGTGTCAATGGAGCTCAGGTAAATGAATTTTTTGAGGGAAATCCTCCCACAATGCGGACATTGCATACAAGTGATATTGCATTAAAAAAAATTAATATTTTACCATTTTAAAACATGATGACTCTATTATTTATTTAAAAAGACTTTGACTTTTTGAAAAAATATGATACATTTTTAATTTTGACATAGATGACCAAAAACCTAATAACAAAATATTTTGACGTAAAATGAATTTTTATTTATAAAAGACATAACTTCTATAATGATTAAAATTAAAGACTTTAAAATGATTTTCACCTAAATTATGACATGATTTTTATTTAGGCTAAAAACAAATCAACTTAAATAACTATAAACCCTATAATTAGATATTGACCAAAAAGACTCTATAATCATATGACTAAAAAGAAGATACATATTAATATACTTGATACAAATACCTAATGATAGCTAACCATGGAAGATAGTTAGCCAAGGTAAATCAATGTGGTGAGATGGATAGCATTGTGTGTGAGTAGATCATAAGCTTATGGACGTCTCCCAGAGCTAAGTCTACGATGGCTAGAAATGTAATGATAAATTTGCTTGGAATGTAATATTTTCAATCAAAGATATGTATGTGTTTGAAATCTACACACATATATTTGAAGAAGAACAAAACATCATGTGCGCCTTGTATAAAAAGATGTATCCATACAATTGTTTGTGCATGTTTGTTTTTTGAAAATAAAGATCGACCTAAACTTGTCTCAAAATGACATGATGTCTGCAGATTGTGCTAACTTTTTTTTAAAATTGATAGATCACTACATGAATGCACAACATAATACACATGAAATTTTCCAATGGAATTTCCTAGTCTTTATTTTCTCAAATAGCTTTCTATGGAAAATGTCAAACTAAGAAAAAATATTCTTGACATCTAGATTGACATGTGGACTACATAGGAGCTTCCAGTCAGGCTGTACAAAAATTAATCTTTCTATTTTGATCAAGCTTTCTATTTTTATTAATATTTCTTTTCATAATTGTATATCTACAAATTAATGCATAACCATGTTGATGATAGTTGCATCTTTTGATAACAATCTGGTCTCAACAATCTGGAATGCTAAGAAAATATTTGAATATCTTCTTATTGTTGATAATGATGAGCCAAATATTTATATAGTTGTCAATAATGAATGATGATCAAATGAACATTAATGAAAAATCCAAGCCATCTTGGTTGATTTTCAATGCAATTATAGTATAATGTAATATTATCAGTTCTGAGCAAGCTAATGTTTATCTAAGATTATGAGACATGGGTGAAGCACAATACAACCACCCCTTAAAATCATTATACTTCCATAGTACTGAGGATCAAACACTACTCTTATACCAATGTTGACAAATTTGAGAGCCAAATAGATTAAACACAGTAATAATATTATTTTTGTACATATTGATTCAATATAATACAATTGGTTATTATATAGCCAACAAGATAGCATAACCACTTCCTATAACATAGGATCTAATGACCCAGAATAGTCACAGGTAACAATAAACCTTATGGGAATATAGTTCCTGATAGTAACAAATAAATGAACAAAAAATAATTAATAATGTTACTAATATTAAATCATAACAATGACAAGGATATGGTTAAAGATAAATTTCCTTTCTTAATTGTGTTTGGATTCTTATCACCATTATTCCAATCATAGATAGGGTTAAGGTCATGATCTTAAAATTTACTCTATCATACTACATCTTACTTGGATAACCCTAAAGACATTGCATGAGGGTAGTCACTTCTTTTGCATGTCACTGTGTCAAGTTTCCTTATAATAGCACTATTTAAAATATTCTAGGTGACACCAATCCTTATAATTTTTAATAATTCCAAGAACATGGCATATTTTAAATACCAAACCTTGAACCTTTACCTACTACCCTTTTTCATAAATACCAATGTTTCAATTATCTCTTTAAATCTAATATTGGCTATAGTGGCCACCTCAATCTTGTGGGAAACATTCCACCTAACCTATTAGAGTCTAAGAATGATGATCTCAATGATATCAATCTTAATATCAAGACTTTAGATATACCTCTTAACATAGTATCTCAATTTCCCCCTTATTTATGACCTTTCTCTCATAAGAATTAAATTGACAAGTTCCCTGCTTCTTTCCTTATAACTAAGAAGCCCACTTCTTCCTCATCTTCTATTGATGTGCTAATTCTCATGTAAGTTAAAACTAAGATTCCCCCTTATTTTGAAGGTCTTCATATTAACATTACTACTATCAAATAAGATGATGGATACATGATTGATGACCCATTAATAGATGGCTATTCCCAAGCATAGGATATGCAAATCATTAATTACAAATCATCTCTTCAGTCCTCATTTGATACCACTTCATTTCATAGTAATAACTTAATTAATGTTGTAAATTATTTCCTTTTACTACACCTGATACTCATTTGATTTATGTCCACAGGTTAGATATTTGACTCTAGAGTCCTTTTTTTGGCTTTCCTTAGTATTTTTGACCCCTTTGAGTCATGATCATTGATCATAATATGACTAGAAAATTTTTAGTCCTCTAGATATTATGATCCTTTTAGTAAACTTATTCCATATATGCAAGCCAATTTACTACACCCTGCATAAAGGTGGACTCTAAAATAAGTAGCTACCATGTTTTGAAAATTTCATATAGTTTGTGGTCACTCCAAGCATTAGTGTCAAGCATACCATAAGTCTTTAAATCAAATCCAAGTCCCTAAATGTGCTATAGCTTATTTTTATGATGTTGATAATTTATATAATGAGGTTCCTAATATACCACAATATGATTCTCCCCTAAGATTTATGCGAAACTAGTCCCACCAACCAAAGAGAATGAGCCATTTTGTGAGTTTCAAAAGGTTCCTATTCATTAGACTAAGGAATTTTGAGCCCATCATAGATTCTTAGTTTAATACTCATCATATTTAGTTCTTATCAAAGATAGTCGACCACCATAACTAGTTTCCCCTATGTGCATTTGTTACTTTCAAAGTACAAATATGCATTATTTGACATATTATCAAGTTCTTAAATAGTAAATAGGTTTGATTCATCTTGAAGAAACATAGTAGCATGAATTTAATTTTGCCTAAGATATCTACATATTGTATCCCCAAATATGGGGAAGTCTACTATCTTTGGCACCATTTCATTACTCATCACATCAATCATTGTAGAGCACTTCAACAAATTTTTTGGTGATTTTATGTGGCCTCTACTTCCACCTTTGTATCATATTCATGATCTTCCATGGCCTAATGGTCATATTAAGATGAATAAATACTCTTCTCCTTGACCAGAGCTATCTAATGTTCTAGTAGATGAGAGTGACTTGCCCACATAGCTTCCACATATACATTATTACCATCAAGAGGCCACACAACCTTCTTATTCTTATATCATTCCTAATTTATGTATAGAGTGACTTCATCAAGGAGTATTAGAATGCCTTTCAGAGTGAGTAGAAGAAATGCTAGTTATAACCAGGTATCATTTATAGAAAGAATTGACAGATGTGATAGATGATATGTGTAGCATCCTTTATATGAATTTTTGAGAAGATATTTGGATCATATTCATATTATTTATTCACACTTTTGCATGGTTTCATTCTTCATATTGATTAGTTATAGTAATTTTTATGTTCATTGTACATCGATTGGTTATCTCATGGTTATTTTTTATTTTATAGTACTTTATTTTACATCATTTACTTACTTTTTATCTCATGTTTACACCATTTCTCCTTGATGTACCAATTGGTTTTATATCATTTAGATATCACTTATATGCCTTAAAGTTTTACTTTTATTTTGTTACACTTTTAAGCCTTCAGGTTTTACTTTTACTTATACTTTTCTACACTAAATACCACTTGGATTCCCATTTGTGAGTGGCATTGTAAGACCTCGAATAGGACTAGGCCTATGTCACAAATAAAATTTGCATGCTTACATTTATTTCTTACCAATTTTTGTGTTAGGTCTCATATAGGTTCATAAAACCTCCTTAATCTCATATCTATCATAACATATTCTTTTCCTTTATTAATCCTTGTGTAACCTTCTTATGATCAGCTCTAAGCATGTCCATCATGGTACCACACTTTTTATGCCACTTGGATCCTTGTTTGTAAGTAGAATTGTAATATCTTGGATATGACCATGACTTTCTCATAAACCCTAATCATTTATCCCATGTTTTTACTTTCACTTGAGGCACACAAACCAGTCAATTTTGAGTTTTCATAATTAATTTTGGGAAAGTCTAGGAATCATTAGACACCATAGTATTTAGGTCATCCTTCTAGTTGTTATGCATTAGATTAATGTGTTAGTCACTTTTTCAATCATGTTTTGTTTTTATAAATTTTTATGAAGGAAGACTAGAAAAATACAAAAGAATAAAAATAACATCAAAAATAAATATCATCTTAAAAGTTAGATCACACCAAAATACATTATCTTTTTTTGGCACATCACATATCTTAGTCAAAGCTGAAATTCCACATATGGCCTCATAATAGAGATGAGGTTCATTAGAGTGCGGTAGGCCAATAGACTGGGATAGGATGTCTTATTATCATCATTAATTCCTAACACATTTTCACATATTAGTGCCTCCTATCTTCTCACACAAGACCTAATATTCATAGTAAGTTGATGACTCTATAAGGGGTCATGAGGAGCGGAGAACATGTTGTGAGAAGGTATGGCCATTTCACATTTTCAAGCATATATCATATATGGGATGATTTATGTACTTCACTTGATTATCTCACACTTGTGCTTGTTAGTTGGAGTGTCCTAGGTAATTGGTATCGATTGTTCTTAGCATTTTCCACTTGTCTAGAGTGTCTCATTTATACTAAGGATATCCATATTGCCCATGCGGCACCTTGCATTCCTTATTTTAATCATTTTTCTAGATGTTGACTTGGTGGAAATTGATTTTCATTAATGATATCCTTGATCACATATTTACCTACATTATGCCTTGGGGAATTTAATTTATGAATGGAATTGTAAAACCTTAGATACAACCAAGCCTTCCTCACAAACACTTTTTTGCACTCTTACGTACCACCATCTCATAGTCATTTATTTCTTTAGGTGGCTAGTTTTTCCTACATTTTACATTAGCGTAGCCATTTAATTTGATACTACCATTATTAGGAGATTTTTATTCTTGTTTTTTTGTGGACTTTACTTATCTTACATTGAACATTTTCCTCTTTTAGTTTTTTATGTTTTTCATTATGTTTGATTTAGTTGATTTTATTTACATGTTTATTATACTTTTTATGATATTTCACACACTTCATGATTTTTGGAGTGTGTTTTATATTCATTTTCCTCTTTAAATTTTTGTGCTCTCATTATGCTTGACTTAGTTTAGTTGACTTTTCTTACATATTGATTTACACATTTTTTTCACTTTTATTATGTTTTACATACTTCATAACTATTGTGGTGTATTTTATATTATTTTTACATTCAAAATTTCCACATCCTTTATTTTTTATTTTATATCTACTTAAGATTGTATTATTCACTTTGTTTATTTTTTTCATTTTTCCCAGGCATTTGTTGACATTTAATAGAAAATAATAAAATATACATAATTTTACCACATTTTAGCATTTTTACAAAGCATGATATTTTAAAAAATTAAAATAGAATGCTAGAAAATCAAAACCATGCATACATCATAACATGTAGCATAACTTGTGTGTGTGTGTGTGTGTGTGTGTGTGTGTGTGTGTGTGTGTGTGTGTATATATATATATATATATATATATATATATATATATATATATATATATATATATATATATATATATATAGACACACATACATACCCACACACATGAATGGCTTAAGTTTCTACAAAAAAAGTATAACATGATACATCATAGTAAAAATAGGAATTAAGCTTGTGGTCCACCTTAACCCCTAGTTAGGTGAGGTTCCACACTCCCTATAGATGCTCTTTATTTATCTAGAATATGATGAAGAATTTGTGTACATGATTGGAGGCCCATGACCTATCCCTATAGGTGAGATACATGTGTTTTTAACCTAGCCATATATATAGCATTATTTAGGTACAAAAATATCTTAATAGTAATTTGTTACCATTCCTCTACCTCCTTTGTCCTATGTCTACCAATGGAAACACTTGAATATAATCCTAATCTCATCACATAAACTCCTTGGAAACCACTCCAGCTAGCCTAAACAAGATAGCATGTGTCCCAGCTACTGGTGCCATATGATAGTCATCCCTATGGTATCATGTTGAAAAAGCATGAGATCTAAAATTTGATGATGCATAGCCTACGTAAGAGTCTACCACTATGTCTCCTCTACCACTATCAAATTTTCAAAATCAAACCAAATTCATATCAAATCTATCATAAATATCCATATATACATAGTAACTAACATGTATATCTATACCTCTAGGAAATGAAAGTGATTGATAAACATAATACACATTTAATTAATGATAGTAGTTCCATCCTTTTAGTTTCTTAACATATATTGGCTACCTTAGTTAAATATTAGGGAGAATCCAATGTACCTCACTCATGGGACCACTATGACCTTTTGTGCCAATCTATATTTTTAGCACTCTATAGTCCAATAACTTATTTTAGCTTCATGTGGCTCTACTTACTAATGTTTCTTATGGTGATACCACTATATGAAAACTGCCTCTTACTACCAATGGATGTGACCCTCCTCCTTATTCTTGTGCCACTTGAATCTCTATTTCCATCATCTCACCATCCTAAGTTGGAAAGGCATCACAATATGTACCGTAGTTAGCACTCTTTTATCCCTAATGCCCCTGGGCTCCTTAGCATACCAAGCATAGAAACCTAGGACCAGTATCAGAGTTTTCAAGTGTGTTAACCCAAATTGACTTAGGAAATAATCACATAGTTTTGGATCTACCCACTAGGTATAGTTCATAATAATCTAAAAATGTGCTCTCACATGTACAGTGGAAGGCCATGATGACCATACATATATAGTACCCTTGTATGGTGTCCATACTATCTAGGCATATTACATAGTCATCAATGATAGCGTATGTAGGTCTAGACACTAAATCTAAATTATATAACACCTAGGTCTTGTACAATTGGAAAATACCTATCATGGTTTTTCCTTTCAATTATAAGATCCTTCTGTTGAAAGGCTCACATCCTCTATATCTTTGTGCCAAATTATGTATCTATTAGTTTGACCATATGTTATTCCAATGACCAGGGATTATATAATGTGAAAAATGATCTAAACCTGATCATTATCATTCTCTAACTTTTTAGGAATTGTACCTATTTGTATCTTCCTATAAAAATGCATTTTAGCTAGATGCCTACATTGTCTAAAGTGTCCCTTTTCCAACTAAGTGTCAAATGCCCAAAATTCATCCAATTTGATAATATAACATATTTAAAAGTTCATCCTAAGTGATTTAGTGTGATATATTTTCAAAATGGTTTGGCATATATACAAGATCAATCCCCATTCATTCACACCTAATAAAATACCAAGAAATCACAAGGAAACCCATGATCCATATTTTCTAAGTTACAAGATAGGTCACTTTATGTACTTGATTATCATATATTACATTCTTGTGAACACACAAGCCAATACATAGGATAAAATAACATAAGTCTAAGGCCCTATTTATAGTATTGTCTATGTAGAAAACATCCATTGACAAAAGGGTACTTGGGGTAGCTCAACACTATATGCCCACTAACCTATTTTTTCCATAATCACTTCAAGGGTGAGGAAGCTAGGTTTTTTATCATTTGATAAAGATTGACAACCTATGTGCACAATCCATATACATCAAAAGAAAGGTGATAAGAAACCTAGAAGGCTCTATTTGGTCACATCTTGATCAAGTTAGTATTCTATACATGACACTTGTATCCAATTTAGACTCCAACATTAATGCAATTATCAAGATCTGATGCAAGTTTTTAAGGCCACATAATGTAATATTTCATAATTTGATAATTATTCTAGGATCCTGATCTAGTCCACTTCCAGCGTATTTCAATCTAGATCTACATGCACACATAAAACCATTTATTTATTTAATTTATTTATTTCAACATCAATCAATATATATACATTCTATTTTTCGCATATCTCAATATTAAATTCAAAATATTATTTATCTAAATTTAAAAATTAATTAGACCACTATATATTTATTTATCACCCTTGCACTTGTTTATTTATATATTCTTAACCTTATATACCCACATAAAATAATTTAAGGTAAAATATTTGGTGAAACCAATCTTTGTGTCTTTTCATGTAGCTCCTAGGTGT
Organism: Torreya grandis; assembly: GCA_037957365.1. Taxonomy (NCBI): domain Eukaryota; kingdom Viridiplantae; phylum Streptophyta; class Pinopsida; order Cupressales; family Taxaceae; genus Torreya; species Torreya grandis. The sequence continues at coordinate 638,902 of JARHVA010007272.1, read as the reverse complement.
TTTAGTAATAAAAAAAGATTTATAATTAAATTGAGGTGGATCAATATAGTATAGGGTTAAAAATATAGAAATGAATAAGCACAAGGGTGATAAATACACATATAGTGGGTCAAATAATTGTAAACTTAGATAAACAATATTATAAATTTAAATATTGAGATATGATAAAAATAGTAAGTATAATTATTGATTGATATAGAAATGAAATGAAAACAAGAGTAAATAGCTGGTCAATTATGTGCACATGGATCTGATATGGAAATGGATGGAAACAAACATAATCAATGCCCTAGATCACTCATTAAATTATATAAATTTGACCTCTATGATATTGAATAATTGCATAGACCTCAGAGATTCACATCAATGCTACTATATAACTTGGATGCAAATGTATAATTCATAATACTTGTTAGATCTAGATACAACCACCTAGGATATTTTGGGTTTAGTGTCACCTTCACTATACTGTGCTTAGATCTAGATGATGGGATATTTCACCTTGTCAAATATAAAAAACCTAACTCTTTATCTTCATATTTACTATGAAAAAAATGGGTTGATGGGATCATAGTTTTGAGGTAACCCTAAATACCTATTGTCACAATTTTTAGATATTTAAAAATTAGCAAAAACTTAGCTTTTGGGGCTAATTTTTGGTTTGGATTTAATTTTTTGGATTTTGTAAAATTAAATGTTTAAATGAATTAATTTTAAAATTATGGTAAAATCACTTTATATCTTGAACTATAAAAAAGCACTTTTTACATTCCCTATGTAAAAATCCATTAGCTTTACTATAAATTGTAAAAGTTCATTAAGTGTTTTCAAGTTCTGCAAATCCCTTTTGATTTTCCCCAAGTTGTGAAAATTTTACTCAACACTTTTTCAAGTCATTCAATTTACATTTTAAAGTTTTCACATGGTGCAATTGTAAATTAAAAATATTAAATCAACTGAAATAATTTTAATTATTTTAATTTGTAATTTGCTTTTTGAAATCTCATTGTTGTGCAAATTCATTTTGTCACTTCTCCAAATTTATAAATAAAATATTTATTTTTCATTACCATGAATGTAAGCTTTGTACTTCCCCCAACCATGCAATTTATAATTTTCTCTCCCCACTCCATGTAAATACCATTGCCAATTTAAAGCTTGTTCTTTAATTCACATGCAAATGCCATTATTTATTCCCTAAATTGTGCAAAGATAAACTTATTCTTTTCTAATATTTTTAATTCACATGCAAAAGCTCTGAATGATATTTGAAAATATAAAATGAAGTAGGGAAATAAAAGGGTAGAAGTAGATTTTACTTGTTTTTGCCTCCAAGTTAAACTATATGCCTCAAGAAGAGAATTGAAGGTGAAATAAAAACAAATTAAAAAAAAAGAAAATTTTCAGATCAAGATTCATTATTTGCACCAAATAGAAGGTCATACATCCCTGTGACATCACAAGAGAAGGAATACACATAATAAAAAAAAGGGGACCAAATTGTATTTTTTTGTTTTTATTTGCTTCAAGTAAGGTGTATAGTGTTTTAGCAAATGAGGAGAAGTGAAATAATAAAATAAACAAATTTTAATTTGTTTTCGTATGTAAAGAAGACCAAAAAGGCCATATGACCCACAAAGGGAGAATTGGAAAGTCAAAAAGGAACAATTTCAGATCGAATTTTATTTATTTTTACTTGTCAAAAAGGTTGTATGGCCCAAGAAAGAGAGATAAGAAGAATTAAAAATTGAAAAATTTGTTTCTATATACCAAATGCGAATTTTATAGCACCTAAGGAAGGATAAATAATATGAAATAGAATAAAAATAACATATTAATTTATTTTCAGCTGCAATAAATAGTTATATGGCATTGTATGGCCAAGGTAGGAGGTCAAATTTAAATAAAAATTTTAATGGTTTCCAACAACAAATAGTCATAAAACCACATAGCAAGGAGAGAGAGGTGAGATAATTTATAAAAAAGAGTAGATTTTATTTCATTTTCTTTCACCCTAAAGTTAATAGGTCGTATGACTATACAACTTATGGAGGATAGAACGTTTAAAAATTAAAAAAATAATAATAATATTTTCTTTTTGTTGTTCTTTCTGAAAATAAAGAGGCCATATGGCCCATATATAAATGTGAGGGCTTTAATTTTTTAGAAACAAAAAATCAGATTTTTATTTATCTTTGCCCAAAAATTCAAAAAGGTCGTACAATTTCATGTGAACTTGGAGAGTTGAAATTTAGCAAAAGTAAATTACTTTTTTTTTTGTTTTGGTTTGAGGTAAAAAGAAGAGTGGAATTTTAAAATTGAAAAGAGGTAAAATGAAAAAATTATCTATTGCTCATTCGCATGCAAGGAGAGTCCATACAACTAAGTTATGAAGTGATTGAACAGGGGAAGTTAAAATAAAGAAAAGTGATTGAGAAATATGGTGAAATTCATATCGAGATATTAAAGAGGCACTAAAGTGAATTTGTATGGGTAAAATTGTGAGTATTTTTTTAGGTCCACATGAATCAATTTCATTTAAAGGTAGTGACACAATTATTTGGACAATAGGGTGGTATGCATTCATGCAGTCTAGACGAAGCTTGTGTTCATCACTAGATAGACTGAGTTTGCTTCTAATCACAATGAAAAATATGGGGATGTATTGTTGAAATATTGGATTTAAATTACTTTAGAGTTCAAATTTTACCAATAAAAACTAGAATATACACTAATAAGTATGTCCTAAGTGAGATAATGATTACTCAAGTAGCCTCTACCATTAATGATATCTCAAATATGGAGGCCAAAGATATTTGGCCAAGTGCACCTTCATAAATATTTTAAAATAGGGACTGTACCATTGACCAAGCCATTAAAATAATGGGAAAAAGTATTAAATTTTAGGGTGAGCTTTATTTTTTTTGATTGATCTAAGATAAGTTTTGGGTGGTCTATTTGATCTAACATTTGTCTTAAATTTAAATGAGGCCTATCATATATTATGATAAATCATTGATGATAAGATAAAATATAAAAAGTAGACTAACGATGAGAACACAATCATTACTATCTAGAAGGCACGAGGAAATTTGGTTTTTAAAGAATAAAAATAGACCATCAATGAAGAAATTGAAGACATAAATGTGCCTAGTGACAAGATTAAGAGTTGAAAAATAAGAAAAGAATTGACACAGATTAATAGAGAGTGAAAATTGAGAGAAGAGATGGAATGATCTAAGTTAAATGCAGTTGGGTCTATTGTTACATGTCAGAATTGCAAAATAATCAGTTGTCATAAAATTTTGAATTTGTCCTCAGTAAAATTTAAATGTTAAATCTTGTTTTGTAATTTCTATTTACAAATTTTATAAGTGCAAAATCACAAATATAATGCATGCAAATACACTATGTCAAATTTGTAAGTCATGAGTCTTAATTACACTTGGTGAAAAAATCACATTTGCACATCTTTAATTTTTAGGTCTACAATTTCTCTTTTGCACTTTTTCACAAAGTGCAATTGCACTAATGCACTTTCACAACAATTAAGTGGTGTATTTTTGTAAACTCATTTTTTCACCATCTAAAATGCAAAAAAGGTGGTTACACAATCTAGCCACCTTCCTACATTATAAATATGAGTGTTAGGATCATTATACAAGGTAAATTTTTGAACAACAGAACTCTGAGACATAATTTTGGAAAGCGAGATTGTATTAAAACTCAACATATATCAATACAAAAGAGGATATTTGTAAATTATGTGTTCATATTCTCTTCATGAATTATAACTATTTGTATGATTCATTTTTATTCAAGTCTTTGCTTTCAAAAATTTGTCATAATTGTTATCAATTAGTCTTAATGTGGAAATTATATAGTATAATTTCTTTTTGAATATTTATTTGTTATTTCCACAAAATGTGAAATATCAAAGGGGTTTAAGAAATATTTTAATTATTTTTCATGGGTAAATATGAGATGGTTGTCTTTAGTTTACTATCAATATCAAAAAATCATCTTAGTGTATGTTTTGCACTCATAAAAGTTGTAATTATTTCTTTACCATCCATTTAATGAGAAGATATTTCAATGAGTACAATGTTTATTCCTTCTCAAAATATTCTAGTGAATCTCTATGTTTAGTCATCTAGAATCATCCTTCATCTTCCTTCAAGTTATTTTAACAACTTTTGTGTTTAAATGGATAAAATCCTCCCATTCTAGATTTTTTCCTTTTCTCCTCATTTTCATTATTCCTCTTATTTTCCTTTCTATCTCCTTTATGTACTTTTTGGTTAAAAATAAAATAACCCCACAATAAACATTTTTGCTATAAATAGTTGTGAATAGATTTTCCCCCTTTTTTGCCTTTTTAGTTTTCAATAAAGTTAGTTAATCCTTCTAATAGGAGAGGGACTTTGTCCCTGCATTGTTGACTAATGTAAGGGCTCAGTTCCCACACTATTGACTCAAATTCACCAATTTTCCCCTATGAAATTTTTTTGAGCCAATAATTTTTGGTGACTCTACTAGGAATTAAGGTGCTTAATGCACATGATTTTTAGACATTTCAAGGAACTTCCCCTTGGATGGAGGTTGGAAACTCCATTGTGATAAATTACCTAGTGCATACATATTTTTGATTGAATAAATGGCATTTGTTCACCCAACCCCAATGTTCCCTATGTACCATGGGGAAAACATTTTGGGCCATTATCTTTGGCCTAATATAATGAATTACCATTAGGCTCAAAGAAAATATTTTTTAAGTTTTTATAAGAAAATGTGCAAGATGTAGATGATTGTATCTTGGACTTCATAGTATTTTGTAGCATCTTGTGAGTTATGCATGAAGATGTTATTATCAATATTTTTGGTGAGACTCTTATAGGACCTTATACTAAGGGGTTTCAGAACCTAGAAGATGGATACATTATGGATTGAGACTCCTTAAAGAACAAGTTCATAAATAAGTTCAAATTAGTTGTGGATGTGTATACATTATTTTAATATTTATTCCAAATATAGAAGAAAGATGATGAGTATATGAGAGAGTTTATATCCCTATTCAAAAAATTATTGAGACAAATTCCTAAAGCTTATCAACCAAGTCCCAATAATCAACTCTATGTGTTCATTGGTTATTTACACCCAAAGATCAAATTCATCTTAATGAGAAAAAAGGTAAATTACTTGGAAGTTACACAACATGAATCTATTGAAATGAAAGATGACATGATTCTATGTGTTGAATAAAAAACCCACCAAAATATGATACAACTATCATAAATAGTGAGTAAGTAGTGACACTTGATAATAAAGAGTCTTCATTATTTAGAAAAGAGAATTCAAAGTCAAATTCCTGATCAAACATGTCATAACTCTAACATATAAAAAGAAAAGGCGATTCCTATCACATAAGATTATTTCAGTTTCATAATTATGGAAGAAGATTAATAGTTGTAAGAACTAATTATTGATTAGAGAACATATGAAGAATTTGGTTTCCCCCTCATTAGTAAAGATAAATATTTACTTGTTTCATAATATTTATTTAACTTCATAGTCTTATGATAAAATGAGCTATTTGAGGAACACATGGTTAAACCAAAAATATTAAGGAATAATAATGAAAAGTGTGATGTTATACTTTATAAATGAGAAGATGGTATGCGACCAATTTTTGGCAAAGTAAAGGATCCTTATTATATTAGGATGGAAAACTCAATGGTCAAATGTGAATATTCTCTTGACATTTCCTTTTCATATCCCTTGCATAAAATATGTCCATAGGATTTGAATCCAAATCAATCAAGCTTATGTAGATTAGGAAACTAAAGTCATGTGAAGGTCAAAATCAAAAAATATATGAAGGCAGATCAAAATGAATGGTGCCCAATATTCATTACAAGAAGAATGGAAACTCTAAAGGAAGAGGAAATTGATGAAGATGATGACTCATTCAGTGATAGATTTATTTCAAATGTGGGAAGTAATTTGGTAAGGAAAATATTCACACAGATCATTCCATTAGATACTCATGTTATTGTTTCAGCTCAGAAAGAAATAAGCAATAGACTTATCTCTAATTTAGTTCTTTTATCTAGAAAAGATGAATTTAAATATATTTAAAAAAATAATGGTGAAACCTAGTGCTTCTCAACAAGGATCGGAGAAGATCAGAGAGTTCACAATGTTTCCATTCTAGGATATGAAGATATGAATGGTTTTTCATTCAAGATCATCCCTATGTTAATGATAATTGTAAGCTATTCATCCCACCTAATTGGTCACTACTCTTAAATGTTTTAAAAGTTCATAAGTAAAATATAGTATTTTAAAATGGTAGGTACTTATCCGAGTCTGATGAATGGTTTTGTATAGTATTTTATTTTTTATCTACTTTATAAATAGTCATGTTTTTCCTATTTTGGCTTGTTTTCTTTACCAATTTCATTTTAGTCTATGTGTGTGTTATTTTTCAATAAATACAATAGTCTATCTGTTGATCTTTCTTCTCCATGTATTGGTCTTTTTACTTGCACATATTTGCAACTATGATCTTTATCTAGGAAATATCATGGGCAATCACATGATTTGAAAGAATGTCATAATGGTTATTACTTCAAGGATGATGAAAATACCACATTCTTAGAAAGAAACATTAAATTTCTTTAGTTGAGTGGATCTACAAGACCAAAAGTGATAATTGATTTAGGGAATAACTTTTAGAGTCATGAAAATGGTGTTATAGATGTTTGTTCCTCAAGCAACATAATAGATAGGTTATTCATGGATCTATCCAAGTGAATAGGTGGTAAACATACATAACTTTTAGAGTAGGAGATCTGGCACAAAAACATGTGTTCATTTCTCATATGATTGGCATAGGTGAACTAGCTATCACTTGGTCAGATTAGGATGTGAAAATATGAGATATATAAGTTTTTAGGTATTTTTCTTAATGACAAGGATGGTAATGTTTTTACAGAATGGGATGTTGACTTCATATCTCAATAGATAAAGCTTAGATCACTTGTTGAAATCTATACTATCTTTCAAGCTTTCAAATGATGATATATTGAGTGGTTTTTAGTGTAACATTTTGGATGAAAAGACATTCAAAGAGAATATATTGCTCAATACTAATTCAGGTATTTTGAGTCACAAATTTGAGTATATTGATAATTTATTGACTATACCTCTTTGGCAAAAGAGGGTTCATCACTTTTGAGTATATGAAAGAGGGTTTCTCTCTTTGAATTTTAGTTTGTGTGAAAACACATAACAAAAAATGCACTCACATATACTATCCTCTGGGATATATGATAACATCTATCACAGTGAGTACTTGATACACTCACATACACTATACTTTGGGATATGTGATATCATATATTAGGCTGAGTACTTGATTCCATTACATACATTGTCCATTAACATGTGATAACATTATGATGGTTTGAGGACCCATCATTTTATCGAAGATTGATTATTTTTTAGTTGATCAAGTTGTAGCTAAATTTAAGACTTTGTTTCCCAATGGATAAAATGCTTGCCTAAAAAACTAGAGTCTAAGTTCTTCTCATCCCTTTAGTTTGAAATCCTAGTTAGATCCAACTATTATCATGGTTTTCAAAAATTTAACTTTTTATGCTAATTTTTGGTTTGGGCTTAAAATTTATAAGTTTTTAAAAATTAAAAGTTTTAAATTAATTAATTAATTAATTTTAAAATTATGGGGAAAAAAAATTATATCTCAAACTATGCAAAATCCTTTTGAGCTTCCCCATGTAAAAAGCCTTGGTTTACCCACAATTTGTAAAAATTCATTAAATCTCTTCAAGTTACGCAAATGCTTTTTTATTTTCCCCATGTTGTGAAAAAATTCTTTGACACTATCATGTTATGAAATTTGCATTTTCAATTTTTCACATAGTACAATTTCAAATTAAAAAATATTAAATCAATTAAAATAATTTTAATTGTTTTAATTTGCAATTTACTTTTTGAAATCCTGTTGTCATGTAAATTCATTTTGTCATTTCCCTAAATCATGAAAATAAAATATTTCTTTTTTACTACCATGCACATAAGCTTTACACTTCACCTAGTCATGCAATTTACAATTTGCTCTTCCCACTCCATGTAAACATTGTTGCCAAATTAAAGTTTGTTCTTCAATTTACATGCAAATGCCATTCTTTCTTCCCCAAATTATGAAACAATAAAAATTTTCTTTTCTAAGATTTTGAATTTGAATGCAAAAGCTCTGAATGATATTTGAGAATATAAAATGAAGTAGGAAAATAAAATGGAAGAAGCATATTTTATTATTTTTATCTCAAACTCAAAAGCATAAGCCTCAAGAAGAGAAGTGAAGGTGAAATAAAAACAAATTAAAAAAAAGAAATTTACAGATCAGTATTCATTCTTTGTATCAAATAGAAGGCCGTACAACCCTATGGCATCATAAGAGAAGGAATAAAGAGTATAAAAATAGGGGACTAGATTGTATTATTTTTATTTTTGCTTGCCCCAAGTAAGGTGTACAATGTTTTAGCAAATAAGGAGAAGTGAAATAATAAAATAAACAATTTTAATTTGTTTTCCTATGTAAATAAGACCAAAAAGATCAACACCCCATAAAGGGAGAATTGGAAAGTCAAAAAAGAGAAATTTTAGATAAGATTTTAAGTATTTTTACTTACTAGGGAGGTCATATAGCCCAAGAAAGAGTGACAAGGAGAATTGATTTTTAAAAAAAATGTTTCTACCCACCAAATGTGAGTTGTACAACACCCAAAGAAGGATAAATAAGATAAAATAAAATAAAAAGAATATATTTTAATTTGTTTTTAGTTATAATTGTATAATGTCGTATGGCCAAGGGAGGGATGAAATTTAAATTATTATTTTTTAATTTTCCTATAGCAAATATCCATATGGCCATAGAGTAGGGAGAGAGAGGTGAGAGAATTTGTAAAAATAAAGATCAAATTTTATTTCATTTGTATTCACCTTCAAGCCAATAGGTCATACAACTATATGTCTTATGGGGGATAGAGGGGTTTTGTTTTTCTTGCTCAAAAGGAGTTCATATAGCCCATATACAAGCTTGAAGGTTTTAAAATTTGAAAAATAAAAAATCATATTTTTATTTTTCTTTGCCTAAATTTTTTGTTGAGTTGTGGAGCTAAAAGCTTCACTAATGAGCTAATGTGGAGGTCGCTGGGCTTACACAGTAACCAGCATCAGTCAGAACCAATTGACATCAGTTAGGGGTCAACCGGCATCGATCGGCATTAGTCAAAACCAACCGACATCGATTAGGGGTCAGTCGGCATCGATCATCTTCAGACTGACACCAACTTCTGTGCATTTCCAGAATTATTATTTTTAGAAGAACAAATTTGAGCCTTTGATTTTAGAGGTGGATCTAAGGGTGGCGAATGCATGGCTCATGAACCCTAGTGTTTTAGTATTCTATATATTAGGGTTAGATCCTCATAGCATGTACAATTCAGTAATTGAGTTGATTGTAATTGATTGAGAGAGAGAGAGAGAATCTTGAGGGAGAATTAATATACATCTACGAAGTGTGAGGAGAGAGAGATTTATTCATTGTATTTCCTTCTAGAAGAGTTTAATATAGATTGGTTAATTCTTGTATCTCCTATTATTTGTTGTTTCTGATTTCTAGTTACTTATTACTTTTGGTTTCAATTTCGTGTTTAGATTGCTTATACAAAAGTAATCAATTGTACTCTAAGATCTTAACAACTGGTATCCAGAGTGTGTTAGTGTTTGTTGATTATAGAATTCACTCATACAGGTTTTTGATTGAGTGGGAGCAAAGCAATGGCAGAAGAAAGTAAACTAAGAATGGAGAAATTCAATGGCAAGAATTATCAATTATGGAGGATACAGATTGAAGATTATCTGTATCAGAAAGATCTGTATTTATCGTTGGGTGGGGTTTCAAGGAAGTCCATAGATAGGGAAGATGAAAAATAGAATATTCTTGATAGAAAGGCTCTTAGATCTATAAGGTTGAGCCTAGCAGCTTTTGTGTTTTCCAACTTATCACAAGCAAAGACAACGGTAGAGTTAATGGATACTTTGGCAAATTTATATGAAAAACCCTCAGCTTTGAATAAGGTATATCTTATGAAGCAATTATTTAATTTGCAAATGCAAGAAGGTAGATCTGTATCTAGTCATCTTAATGATTTCCATATAATAGTAAATTAGTTAAATTTAGTCAAAATAGTTTTTGATGATGAAATTAAGGCTCTCTTAATCTTATGCTCTTTACCTGAAAGTTGGCATAGTTTGGTAATGGCAGTTAGTAATACTGCATTTGCTTCAAATATCTTGAAAGTTGATGATGTTGTTAGTGTAATCTTAAATGAATAAATTCATAGAAAAATCATAGGGGAAACATCAGGTAATGCTTTAAGTGTTGAAAGTAGGGGAAGGCAAAGAGAGAAAGACAAGCAAGGGAAATCAAGGTCAATGATGGGAAGTAAATCCAAATCCAAAAATCGAAGAATAACCTGCTGGAATTGTGGAAAGAAAGGGCATGGAAAGAAAGATTGTTGGTTGAAGGATAACAAAGAAAATCAGCATGAAGGTAATAAAGAAGCAAAATTTGCAGGTATTGTTGCACAGGATGCTCTTATATTTTCTTTGGATAATAAAGTAGAATCATGGGTTTTAGATTCTGGTGCCTCTTTCCATGCAACCCCAAATAGAGAATTTTTCAATGATTATGTCCATGGAGATTTTGGAAAAGTTTATTTAGGGGATGATGAGCCTTGTAAAAATGTTGGCAAAGGAAATGTACAGCTGAATTTGTAGAATGGCAACACATGGGTGTTGAAGTATGTCATGCATGTACCCATCCTGAAGAGGAATCTGATTTATGTAGGAAAGTTGGGTGATGAGGGTTGCACACTAACTCTCATAGCTGAATCTTGGAAAGTTTCCAAGGGTGCACTTGTATTAGCAAAAGGTAAGAGAGTAGGTACACTTTATCTATCTACTTATATTACTGAATATTCTCCTTCTATTTTATCTACTTTAGATGTAGATGCAAAGTTGTGGCACTGTAGTCTTAGTCACATGAGTGAGAAGGGAATGCATGTTCTTAATTTAAAAGGTAAGCTTTCAGATTTGAAAAGCATAGATCTAGATTTCTGTGAGCATTGTATTTTTGGGAAATAGAAGAAAGTGAGGTTTCTCAAAATTGGGTCAACAAAGAAGAAGCACAAGTTGGAGCTTGTTCACACAAACGTGTGGGGACCAGCTTAGGTAGTTTTTATTAGAGGATCACAGTATTATGTTTTTTTCATTGATGATGCTATAAAAAAGGTATGGGTTTATTGCATAAAGAGGAAATTTGATGTTTTTGACACATTTAAGAAATGGAAAGCTTTGGTTGAGAATGAAATAGGTTTGAGATTGAAGTGTCTTAGATCTGACAATGGTGGTGAGTACTGCAACAATAAATTCAATATTTACTATTCTATGAGTGGAATACATAGGGAAAGGATGGTTCTAAGGACACCTTAGCAAAATGGAGTTGCTAAAAGGATGAATAGAACAATAATGGAGCATGCACGGAGTATGAGGTTGCATGCTAGTTTGCCCTTACAGTTTTGGGCAGAAGCTATAGATAGTATGGTTTACCTAATTAACAGAGGACCTTCTACTGCACTGGATGGTGGAATTTTAGAAGAGGCTTGGACAGGTAAAAAGGTAGATCTTTCATTTCTCAAATTTTTTGATTCTGAAGCTTTTGTGCACATTGATAAAGAAAATAGAAAGAAGCTAGATGCTAAATCTATGCAGTGCACTTTCATTGGTTATGGTTTTAGAGATTTCAGATTTTGGTTGTGGAATTTAAAAACTAACAAAATTATTAGAAGCCATGATGTAGTTTTCAATGAGAAGGTGATGTACAGTGATCAGCTCAAGAGGCTGAATAATTCTGAGCAGGGCAATCTTGATTTGGAAGAGGTTATGATCCAAAATGAGCTCATGGGTAAAAATCATCACTCACAAAAAAATATAGAGACCGATGTCAGTCAGGTGGAGACCAACGTCGATCAGGTGGAAATTAGCATCAGTTAAGTGGAGACTAACGTCGGTCAGGTGGAAATCAGGGTCGATCAGGAGGAATTGACATCAGTTGGGTGCAGACTGACATCGATCAGAGATGACCAAGATTGGTCACTGTCAGAAGAAAATTTGGGCAGATAGTAAGTTGTAAATGAGTCTCAAATGCCCATAAGGAGGTCTAAAAGGGTAATTAAACCTCTAATTCATTATTCCCATTCTTTCTACTACTTGTTACTCACTGATGGTGGAGAACCAAAAAGTTTTAATGAGGCAATGCAGGTAGAATCCAAGAAATAGTGGGAGCATGGCATGAATGAGGAAATTGATTCCTTGGAAGAGAACCATACGTGGGATTTGGTTGAGTTGCCAGCTGGAAATAAAGCACTAAAAAACAAATGGGTATATAGGTTAAAGGAAGGAGAGAATGGACAAATGAGACATAAGGCCAAGTTGGTAGTAAAGGGATTTGCACAGAAACTAGGTATTGATTTTGGTGAAATTTTTTCTCCTGTAGTAAAGATGACTTCTATTCGGACTGTATTGTCTTTAGTTGCTATTGAGGATTTACATCTTGAGTAGCTTGATGTTAAGACAACATTTCTTCATGGAGATTTGGATGAAGAGATATATATGGATCAGCAAGAAGGTTTTGACATCAAAGGTAAGGAGAAACTTGTGTGCAGGTTGAAGAAAAGCTTATATTGTCTTAAGCAAGCTCCAAGACAATGGTATTTGAGGTTTGATAGGTTTATGACAGAGCATGGCTTTAGTAAATGTCAATCTGACCATTGTGTTTATTTTAAAAGATTGGATAATGGTAGTTATATTATCCTATTATTGTATGTAGATGATATGCTTATTGTAGGTTCACACATGCAAGAAATTACTAAGCTTAAGGTAAAATTAGCTCACACATTTGCCATGAAGGATTTAGGAGTAGCAAAAAAAATACTTGGCATAAGTATTAAGAGAGACAGGAAAAATCATAGTTTGATTTTGTCTCAAGAGGATTATGTGAATAAGGTGTTGGAGAGGTTCAATATGTAAGATGCAAAACTGGTAAGCACACCTATGGCTAGACACTTCAAGTTGAGCAAAGAACAGTGTCCTAAATCACATGATGAGGTTGATTACATGAGTAGAGTTCCCTATGCTTTAGCAGTTGGGAGCTTGATGTATGCAATGGTATGTACTAGACCTGATATTGCTGAAGTAGTGGGAGTTGTCAGCAAGTTTATGGCCAATCCAGGAAAGGAACACTGGAAAGTAGTTCAGTGGATTCTCAGATATCTGAGAGGGACCAACAGTAGGCATTTATGCTATAGAGGGTCAAACACTTCTCTACATGGGTATGTAGATTCAGATATGGCAAGTGACTTAGATGGTAGGAGAAGCACCATAGGATATGTGTTCACTATTGGTGGAACAATGGTTAGCTAGATTTCAAAGTTGTAGAAGGTTGTTGCCTTGTTTACTACAGAGGAAGAATACATTGCAGTCACAGAGGCTAGCAAGGAAATGATTTGGATGACTCAGTTCATGGAAGAGTTGGAAAAAGAGAAAGAGAGTTGTAGATTGTACAGTGATAGTCAAAGTGCAATTCATTTGGCAAAGAATTCAGCCTTTCATTCAAGAACTAAACATATATAGCTTAGGTACCACTTCATTAGACAGGTATTGGAGGATGGACAATTGAAGCTGGAAAAGATTCATATAGATAAGAACCCTGTTGATATGTTAACAAAGCTGGTAACAAAGGAGAAGTTGAATCTTCATTCAAATTTTGTTGGTCTTCAAGATTGAACTTGAAGAGGGAAAAACAAGCTAGAGATGTTTAGAGGATGTTGCTATACAAGTACAGGTGCAGCTGTTTATCTCCAAGTGGGAGATTTTTGATTTGTGGAGCTAAAATATTCACTAATGAGCTAATGTGAAGGTTGCTGGGCTTACACAATAACCAGCATTAGTCAGAACCAACCGACATCAGTTAGGGTTTGACCAGCATTAGTCGGCATCGATCATCTTCAGATCGACACTGACTTCTGTGTGTTTCTAGAATTGCTATTTTTAGAAGAATAGATTTGAGCCTTTGATTTAAGATGTGGATCTAAGGGTGGTGAATGCATGGCTCATGAACCCTAGTGTTGTAGTATTTTATATATTAGGGTTAGATCCTCATAGAATGTATAATTCAGTAATTGAGTTGATTGTAATCGATTGAGAGAGAGAGAGAGAGAGAGAGAGAGAGAGAGAGAGAGAGAGAGAGAGAGAGAGAGAGAGAGAGAGAGAGAGAGAGAGAGAGAGAGAACTCTTGAAGGAGAATTATTGTACATCTGTGAAGTGTGAGGAGAGAGATATTTCTTCATTGTATTTCCTTATGGAAGAGTTTAATATAGATTGGTTGTTTTTTATATCTCCTATTATTTGTTGTTTCTGATTTCTAGTTACTTATTACTTCTGGTTTCAATTCCGTGTTTAGTTGCTTATACAAAAGTAATAAATTGTACTCTAAGATCCTAACAAATTTAAAAATGTTGTATAATTTCATGTGAGCTTGGAGAGTTGAAAATTAGCAAAAGCAAATTATTTTTTAAATTGTTTTAGCTTGAGATAAAAAGAAGACTAAAATTTTTAAATTAAAAAGATGCAATATATATAATTTATTTGTTTCTCATTTGCATGTAAGGAGAGTTTGTACAATTGTGTTATAAAGTGATTGAACATGGGAAGTTAAAATAGAGAAAAGTGATTGATCAAGATGGTGAAATTCATATCAAAATATTAAAGAGGCACTAAAGTGAATTTGCATAGGTAAAATTGTGAGTATGATATTTAGGGTCACATGACTCAATGACATTTGAAGATAGTGATAGGTTTGCTTGGACAATAGGATGGTATGCATACATGTAGTCTAGATGCAAGCTTGTGTTCACCATTAGATAGCCCAAGTTTTCTTCTAATCACAATTTAAAATATGGGGATGTTTTACTTATCAAAATATTGAATTCAAATTAATTTAGAGTTCAAATTTTACCAATATAAAGTCTCATGTTCATTGATTAGTATGTCCTAAGTGAGAGAACGATTACTCAGGTAGCCTATACCATGAATTATATCTTAGAGATGGGGGATAGATATATTTGTCCAAGTACACCTTCATAAATATTTAAAATGGGTATCACACTATTGACCAAACCATTAAAATAATGTAAGAAAGTAGTGAGTTTTAGGGCAAGCTTTATTTCAATTTGATCAATCTAAGATAATCTTTGGGTGTCCTATTTTATTTAACATTTGTATTGAAGTTACATGAGGGCTAACATATATTATAAGAAATCATTAATGATTATATCAAAGATAAGAAGTAGACTGTAGATCTAAACGTAGTCATTAATATTGAGAAGGCATAGGGAAATTTGGTTTTTGAAGAATAAAAATAGACCATCGATGAAGAAATTGAAGATGTATATGTGTCTGATGATGAAGTAAAGAGTGTAACAGTAAGAAAATAATTGGCATAGATTGATAGATAGTGTAAAATTGAGATTAGAGGTGGAAGGATCCAAATTAAATGTGGCTAGGTCTATTGCTATGTGTTAAAAGTGCAAAAAAAAGTAGTTGCCATAAAATTTTGAAATTTTCCTCAGAAAAATTGAAGATGAATAGGTTCCATCAAAAGCTTCTAGTCTTTTCATGTAAATGTTAAATCTTGTTTTACAATTTCCAGTTGTAAATTTTGTAAGTGAAAACTCATAAATGTAATTAGTGTAAATATACTATGTCAACTTTGTAATTAATGAGGGCTAATTATACTTGGTGAAAAATGCACAATTACACATCTACACTTTTGAAGTCATGCAATTTCTCTTTTTCACTTTTTCATGTGGTGAAATTACACCAATGCACTTTCACATCACTTAAGTGGTGTATTTTTATAAACTCACTTTTACACCATCTAAAATGCAAAAAAGTGTGGTTATGCACCATAACCACCTTCCCACGTTATAAATATGAGTGCTAGGTTGATTATACAAGGGATCTTTTAGAACAATATAACTCTAAGACATATTTTTGGAAGGATAGATTATATTACAACTTAATGAAGATCAATACAAAGGAGGAGATTTGAAAACTGTGTTCATATTCTCTTCATGAATTACAACTATGTGTATTATTCATTTGTATTCAAATATTTTATTTTGAAACTTTTTCATAATTTTTATCAATTGGTCTTAATGTGGAAATTGCATAATAGAATTTATTTTTGAATCTATATTTGTTATTTCCATAAAATGTGAAATCTTGATGGGGTTTAAGAAATATTTTAATTCTCTTTTATGAGTAAATATGGGATGGTTATCTTTGGCTTTCTATCAATATCAAATAATCATCTCAATGTATGTTTTGTACTCCTAAATGGTGTAATTATGTCTTTACCACCCATTTAATGAGAAGATATTTCAATGAGAATAGTGTTTTTCCTTCTCAGTCTATTCTAGTGAATCTTTGTGCTTAGTCATATAGAATCATCCTTTGTCTTCCCTGTGTTTATTTCAATAGCTTTTATGTTTAACTCGATAAAATCATCCCATTATAGCTTTCTCCCTTTTCTCTTCATTTCCATCATTCTTATTATTTTCCTTTCTATCTCCTTTATATACTTTCTAGTTAAAAGTACAAAACCTCCAAAAAATAATTTTGATGTCAATAGTTGTGAATATCTTTTCCCCTTTCCCCCTTTTTGAATTTAAATAAATTTATATCTACCTATTAATAGAAAATGGACTTTGTCCTTGTGTTTTTAACTAATGTAAGGACCTAGTTCCCACATTGTTGACTCAAAGTCACCAATTTATCCCTCTAATAATTTTTGAGCCAATAAGATCTGATCTAGAGGTTAATTAGGAACAAGTTCTAAATTAGACCAAAACCTACACCATTTCATAGGGCCTATTGATACCTTTCTAATGGTATGTGGAACACAAAAAATAGAGCTTGTATGCTCCTTGTACAACCAATCAAAGTTATAGTCAAAGTAGGTCAAAGTTGATCAAACTACATAAAATGACCATTATGGAACAATTTGAAAATAGTTACACTATAAATAAATCATCTCAAGCTTTCCAACACAATTTATAGTTCATGAAATAGAGTTATTATGTGCAAGTTATGGCTGGTCAAAGTTATGGTTAAACTTGGTCAACAAAATGACATGGCAAAATGTGGACCAATAAGAATGTGACATGTGGAAGTCAGTTTATGCAGAAAAATAGTCGATTTAAATAATTTGTCTTTGATAGGTGAATATAGTCATCTTTGATAGGTATAATGTAATTGGGTAAAAGAAATTAGGGTTTGGATAGAACTTCTAGTTAGACATTGCCAAGTGGCTAGTATATGACAAGTGGCGAGAGGAGATTGGACCATGTGGTGGGTCCTTAAGCCACCACATGTCTTGCCATTAATTAATTACCATGGTCCAATTTTATATTATTCTAAATGTTCTTAACAAACCAATTAACCATACCATATCCAACTCACCATGTACACATAATCCTATGTTCTATATTCTACCCAACATATATACCACATGTCATGCCTTAAGTTTTCACGTGACCCCATGTTACATTCACGTTACATGCCCAAACATCCACACATATCCACATATATGCCACATGAAACCCACATATTTCATATGCTAATTCCATGCCCACCTAAAAGCAAGCTAATGCCAATAACTTGTCATTATAAACCATGAGTTTCATGGTAAATACATATCTCATGAACTTTCCAACTTACAAATGTGGGACAAAGGATAAATTTGACCACCAAAAACCATTGAGGATGGATTCAAATTGTGCACTATGGGATAAAAGGATATGGATCCCACCATCATACCCATGGGATGAAGCACTATATAAAGTGCTAAGACTCATATTTGAATGCAATTTGAAAATTGAAAGTAAGCAAGTTTGCTAGAAGACTAAAGAAAAGGAGTTCATGTGGCTCATAGAGGGTGTTAGAGGAAAAATTAGCAAAAAATTATGAAAAGAGGCTAGCATTATTTTTTCCCATAAAACAATTTTTCAGTTGTTCATTTTTTAATTTTGAGATGTTTGTAAGTACTTTTCAAGAATTTTTCCTAATACATCGACTGATATTTGACCCGAAGACATAGGCTTTCGTGCCAAACTTTGTTATAAAATTATGTATTGAATGTTATGAATTATTTTTCTAAATTCATGTCTTGTAAGTCAAATATTTTTATTATTCTATAAATTAATATTGTAAAGCAAAATCAAATTATGTTAGCATAATATTGCTTAAATTTTACAGATCAAGTTGGTATCAGAGCAATTAGTGTGCTGGGTTAACTTCTATTTAGGCATTATTCTGGTGCATCAAGTTTGATATCATAACTAAATTTGTGAATGAATTTTTTATTTTTTATTTTAACCAAAATAAGTTATTATAGAAGAATGGATCCAATGCTAGCTCAGATTTAATTGTTACTAAATTACATTATCACTAAGATCATATAATTCCTACAAGCCCAAGAGCAAATTTGGAAAGTAGAAGAGCAATGGTAGGTGCAGCAAATCGAGAGGCTCTAATAGAGAATTGATGTATTGCAAGCAAAATTGTAATAAGAACATCAATAGAAGAAGAGAATTCATGGAGATTTATAGATTTATGGACATTATGCCTGATGGGGTCATATTGCTGAGTAATGTTAGATGACCCATTATGGTTTAGAAGATGGGACAAGGAGAGAGGCAAGGCACCAGATGAGTCCATTAGCACTCAATAAATCCAACCAATAGTACCTCATCAAGTAACTCTAGAGTCTCTAATGTGATAGTTGTTACTAATGGAAGTGCTAGATATTAAGCTACACTCTAAGGAAGGTCAAAGGCAGAACTACACTAATATTGATAAAGGAAAATTAATGTAGATCTATTTTCACTAAAGTTCTAGAGCCAATTATATTACTAAAGGTCTCACACAATGTTTGAAACTAAGGACTCTTCTATTACTTCACACTAAGACATTCATAAGGGATGATGGCATAGTACATGGGCATGTGACCTAATATACCATCTTGTATTTTGGCATCAAATGATTATTATTTGATCAAGTAGTTCTTGATATAGTTCTAGGAGAAGCTGAGTAGATAACATTGGGTCATTATTGTCTCACATCTTAACATGCCAAAAAAATTGCATCAGGAGAAGGAATCCAACTGGAAACTAATCATACCTATGAGATTCAGTTTGGAACAATCCAAACAATAAAAGTATATTTTGGTTATAGTAGTGATTCTTCTAATTTATATACTCCTGCTAGTCCTATCAATGAAAATGATGTTGTAAGTCTAGAAGCAAATAATGCTCTAATTATCAGTGTATATTTTAATATGTATCTTTTGGAATGTGTAAATATGTATGTTTTTTTGAATTTAGGCAAATGCATAAGACCCAATTATGGGTAAGATTTGTAATCATTATAGTGTTTGTAAAGACCCAAGAAGGACAACATTTGTAAATTGTGTTGCTATGTAAGGCCCTAAGAGGGTAATTGTAAAATGGTGAATTTTATAACACCATGTGACATGAAACACTTTCATAGTTTCAGATCTGAAGACCCATCAAATTATCTTCAATGATCATTAGAAGTAGAGAAATGAAAATATCCTCATATTGAGTACTAGGTCCAGTACTAGCTTTTTGAGGAGAAAAAGCCTTCTTAGTGGGGAGGATTGATCCAAATTTCAAATTTGAAAAGATTTAAAAGTATATTGAAACCTACACCATTACATAGGGCTCGTTGAGACCTTTCCAATGGTATGTAGAACTTAGAAAATAGAGCTCGTATGCTCCTTGTGTAGCTAGTCAAACTTATCAAAGTAGGTCAAAGTTGGTCAAAATTTAGAAAATAACAATTATGGAGCAATTTTAAAATATTTCCACTATGAATAAATCATCGTGATATTTTTGACATAATATACAGTTCATGAAATGGGGTCTATATGTGTAAGTTATGGTCGGTCAAAGTTGTGGTCAAACTTGGTCACTAGGATGACATGGAAAAACATGAACCAATAAGAATGTGACACATGGCAGTTAGTTCATGTGGAAAAATAGTGGATTTCAATCATTTGTCTTTGATAGGTGAATAAAGTCATCTTTGACATGTGTAATATAACAGGGGAAAAAAATTTGAGGTTTGGATAGAACATCCCGTTGGACATTGACAAGTGGTGAGTGGACAACAAGTGGTGAGAGAAGATTGGACCACATGGTGGGTCCTTAATCCACCATGTGTCTTTCCATCAATTAATTACGATGGTCCAATTTTATATTATTCTAAATGTTATAAACAAACCAAATAAACATACCATATCCACCTCACCAGGTACACGTAATCTAATGTTCCATATTCTACCCAAAATATTTACCACATGTCATGCCTTAATTTTTCATGTGACCTCATGTTACATTCACATTACATGACCAAACATCCAAAAATATCCACATATATACCACATGAAACCCACATATTTCATATGCTAGTTCCATACCCACCGAAAAGCAAGCTAATGCCAATAACTTGGCATTATAAACCATGAGTTTCATGGTAAATACATATCTCACAAACCTTCCAATTTAAAAATGTGGGACAAAAGATAACTTTGACCATAGAAAACCATTGAGGAGGGATTCAAACCGTACACTATGGGATAAAAATATATGGATCCCACCATCATAGTCATGGGATGAAGCACTATATAAAGTGTTAAGACTTGTATTTGAACGCAATTCAAAAATTGAAAGCAATAAAGTTTGTTAGAAGACTATAGAAAAGGAGTTCATGTGTCTTGGAAAGGGTGCTAGAGGCAAAATTAGCAAAAAATTATGAAAAGAGACTAGCATTATTTTTTCCCATAGAATAATTTTCCATTTGTTCATTTTTCAATTTGGAGACATTTGTAAGTAATTTTCAAGAATTTTTTCTAATACATGGGCGGATATTAGACCTAAAGACATAAGCCATCATGTCGAACTCCATTATCAAATTATGTTTTGAATGTTGTGAATTATTTTTTTCAATTAATGTTTTGTAAGTCAATTTTTTTTTGTTATTTCATAAATTAATATTGTAAAACAAATTAAAATTATGTTAGCGTAATATTGCTTAAAGTTTATGAATCAAGATCCCTCTATTAGTGGATGTTTCCTATATGAACACTAATATGAAGAGGGCCTCATACTCATAGTTATCCACTACATTTTGGTTTATGTGTGCATAAGGATGCAATGCATGATAAGAAAGTATAATAGTGACATAGATTGTAACTTAACAAGTTTGGCTCATGGAGTGATCCTTTAGTACTTCACACCTATAGATGTGTTATCCCTATGACTCATATGGAAATAAGAGAAAATATGGAATCTTTTCCAACTTGAATGCTTGATTGAATTTTTTTGGTAAGTTTCCTTGTGAGTTATTAGGTATGTGTTAAGTGAGGAATGAATGAGGGTTGATATTGTATATATATCAATACCTTTTAGAAATATATCACATTAAATCATTTAGGTTGACCATAGGTATACATTTAATTTGTAAATTTGATGAATTTATGGCACTAGACATGTGTTGAAACATGACACTTGCATCGACATAGGTATCTGTTTGGGACATAAGTGTATGAGACTATAGAAAATAGTTATAGGTATAAAACTTGTGAAGACAAAAGATAAGCAGGTTTACATCACTTTGATTATGATATAAGGCCTAGTTCATTAGAATAACACTATTCTAACTAAGAGATAATCAATTTGGCATAGAGAGATAATGTATGCAAGCCTTTTATAAATAAAAAGGTCTAGAAGTTGAAAAAACATACATGATACGTATTTTCTAAGCATACAAGATTGAGGCGTTATATAAATCATATTTAGTGTCTAAAATAATTTTTTTAAATTTATTTTAAAAGTTATTTTGTTTTCAAAATCAAAAGAATACATTAACATAATACATTTCTCTCTAGATTTTATATGCCTCTCTTATCATGTCATCATTTTTATATATAGAATGTTTCAAATGGATAAAGTGGATCACCTTTCTCTTCCTAACCTTGAGGGAAATATTTAACATCCCTTTGACTAGGTTCATGTTATCACTCTTCCAATGGATATGGTGGCCAACCCTAGGATTTCAACTAAAGGGAATCAATATGTCATTCCTTAAACCCCTTCTACATTTCATGTAAATGATGTGTCTATCCATATCCAATCTGAAGTACCGAGGGTTTATTATTATGAGGGCCTAAAAGATCAAATAATCACTATGAGAAATTTAATATAAGAAATAAAAAACTAAACCAATATTTGAGCTTAAAACATGCATCACTACAAAATTTGCTTATATATATAACTCCAAATATGCTAGTTATACACACACCTTTGTATCTTCTCCAAACTTCATGCCTAGAAAAGGATCATTTCAAAATCAAGAGTTCAAATAAAATCCATTTATGATAAATAATTTATTCAAATTCAAAAGGATAATAAAATTAAATTTGAGATTTGAAGGGTACTTCTTAAACATAAGTTTATCAACGTACCTCATTTACAACTTCTTAAAAGAATAACATATTATTACCAATATCATGGAATGTAGGGGCATTTCACAAATCATTATTTAGATATAAATAATAATATACACTAAATATTTGATAGTGGTGATCCTAAAATTGATACATATCACTTTGGATTATAACCATCCTAATATTTCAAAAATAAATAAAATTAACAATATCAAAAATCCAAAAATATTAAGCATTTCCATGACTTATTAGCTCATTGGCATCTATGTTTTTGTTCCATGTTATCATTTATTTATATATACAAACATATTTTTCATGCATATTTTGAGTGTGATTTAGGCACACCCATGCACATGATATATTCACATATGGATGTTGGGCCTTCCATCTACTCATGTCATTAGTATGTTGGGGGTATCTGCTTCTTTAATCATGATAAACCCAGGTTATATTATTATATGATCACTTTCCAGTATCATGTTTAAGCTTAAGTAATTACACATGCCTTTATCCATTTTTATATCATTCATATTGTAATTTATATGTTATGTACTTAACATTTTTTGTTAACACATATATCCAAGAACTAGTGCGATATGCTTATATTGATATCCAAGAACTAGTGCGATATGCTTATATTGGTTTCTTATCATTCCATGATTTCCTTTTTTATACTTTATTGAGTGTGTTAATTATTTGATATTGTCCTACATTATATTTATTATTTTAAAATTTTAATATGATCCATTTATTGTGGCCCCCATGCTTATGCTTTCCCTTTTTGACCTTTGAATATGTAATTATTTGTTGTATGTGGACATTTTAATATTTCATTCTATGATTTTTGAACATTTGACTAACTCATGTCCCTTAGAATGTCTTTAAAGTAATAAATGATGCCTAAAACCTTAATTTTCATATACTTGACTCTAATTCTTGATTTCAATCCCTTTGTTCATCTCTGATTACTTTTTCATGCAGGTACTTGTTTGTGATTTGAACTCTCTTGTCTTTGCTAAGAACCTAGGCATCTTGTCATGTGTAGTCATCTCTCTCTCTCTCTCTCTCTCTCTCTCTCTCTCTCTCTCTCTCTCTCTCTCTCTCTCTCTCTCTCTCTCTCTCTCTCTCTCTCTCAATATAATCCATCAATAATCTTTGTATTTATCTCATCTTATTAACATTAACATCATCCCCTCATCCATCATGTTTCAAAACTACACTGTCCATTATTTCATTAAGCTTGTTCATCCTTGGGTATAGGCTCATAGGCATAAAGGAATCATTCATGGTTCCATGGTTCTAGTATTTTATAGTGGGATCTTATAGACATTCACTTTGTCTCTTTTAACTTTCATACACTTGAAAACAAATAACTCAATTCCCAATATGGAACTCTCAACCAGGTTACACTTTATCTCTATTACACCTCTTCTTTAGGAGCCCTATGTAGGCACAAATCTAGATGGTTTGAATAATACATAGAGGTTACAAACAAACTAAGTATATTTTTAGAAATGCATTATCCTCTTTTATCTTCCCCTAATATTTCAAGGCAACTCTCATGGTAACCCTACTAACTGTGATCTTGGAATTTGACTCAAGAGAGGATGGTTAGTATGGTGTTAGTTCCAAAATGAAAACAAAATGAAATAAACACACTAATAGCATAACATCTCTAGGCCTAGACACTAGGGAGAGCTTAGTTAAGAAAATTAAATGACAAGCACAACCAAAAATCAAGGAATGAAAACACAAGAATTCCTTTCACCTTCCTTGGATGCTCTAAATGCCTTCATAATGGTGGCTTTCTCAACTTGTACTTCAAGAGGTCTTCTTTAATGGAGTGTGGCTACCTTAATCTCATCTTGTAACCTTTGGCTTGTGGCTTAGCTTGGCTTGGAATCAATTTGGCATTATAACACTAGTTACTTGAAGTTTTTGGAACCAATCATGGATTATAACTTTGCACTAATTATAACTTAGAAATAATGTTGTGAGGCTTCCTATTTATATATTTTTGGATTTGATCATAATCAACCTCAATCATCAATATCAAAATTTAGATATGTGGTTGAGGATTAATTCAATTTTGCAATTAAAATTTTTAATTATCCTCATCATGGCATTGGAAGAAGGGGAAATTAAGAGGCATGGAGGGCATCATAGAAGGCATTGATGAGGCATGGAGGGCATGAATCCTGATATTTATGGCCTAGGGATGTCTTTTCAAGAATGAGGTCACTTGATGATGTAGATATTCAATATTCATTTCTAAAAACAAATACTCAACAAGTTTCCATGGAATTTTTTATTAGGCCTTGATTTGGGTTAATTAGCTCTTAAGTATGATTAAGCACTTTGTGCACAAATTACTCAAATTGATCAGAATGTCTTGTTATTGGTCCTAAATTTGATTAGATTAAAATTGGAAGTTTAAATTAGATGCAATGGAATCATATTCACATTTAGGATGTTGCCAACAACAAATAATAAAGGCATGCATCTTGTGTAAAATATTTGATAGAAAAGAGCATTCCAAAGCACATAGGTGAAAATTTGGCATTTTGAATTGAAATGAACTGATCAAAGTTAGCTCTCGCATAAATTTCATTACCCCATTTAGGGATACCCTTGCCAAAATCAGCACTTTAATATGTCAGTTTCACATCATTTAGCATGTTTTAGTGTTTTTAGGCCAAATTGTGAATTTCAGATGGAAACTAGCCAAAACCTTGATTGGAGGTTATCGGTGGCTAGTTTTAGGTGTCTATAGTTTTCCCCTATTTGGGAAGGAATTTTAAGATATAAGCATAGTAACATCTTCTCAAAGAATGAAAAGGTCCTGTATACATACAACTACAATGATGATATACTAACTATATGATGCCCCCTCGAGGGAATGGTTAGCACAAGTGGGTCAGTGAATGATCCCTTGAAAAGAAAGAAGTGAAATGAAAGGTCCAAAGAAAGGAAAGATGATGGGGTGAAAACATAATGATATTGAAAAAGTAGTCAAAATCATTGAGAATACAAGTGGGATGGTGTATAATGGTTTGCCCATAGGTGTTTATAAACATTGTACCCTGATAGTGGCAATGTGGTATGATAACACAATGATTTTCCCAAAGGTGGTTATAATCATCGAGAAGATGGAGCTACCCTAGTTAGGATAGAGAAACAAGATAATAAAATGTCCCTGTATGGGTATAAAAAGTAAAGTGGTGACAACACAATAATTTTCCCAAAGGTGATTATAATCATTGAAAAATGTAGGTGGGATGGTGTACAATGATTTGCCTATAGGTAGTTATAATCATTGGACCTCGATTATGACAAACATGATAAACTTGGTCGAGTATGATGATAATTGAACATAGAGGGTAATGATGAATTAGAACAACCTACTAGTAAGGAGATGCTTGTCTGAACTAATAAAGGTTTAAATTATTTCATGGTTAATTACTCTATTTGGGATATGATTAGGATTAAATCAAGATGTTGGTGCCGAAGAGATGCCACCATTATTGAATAGACTTCTTAAAGCTAAGGTTTTTTGTAGCATGTGATGGTAGGATTTATGATAGAACACCATAAATAATTGGCCAAAATATGCATAAGGACTAACTCTCATAATCTAATACTCAATAGACAATAATGCACCAATGACAAAAACCATGATGAAAATGTAAGCATATGAATAAGGATGGATTCAAGTATAAGTGTGGGCAAGGAATCAACCAATGAACACACATAAATTGAATCAAGGCAACAGTGCTTGAAAACAAAAAAATAGGTAGAAAAACAAACAAAATAAGTAGAAATAAACAAATAAATAATGCAATAAAAACCCTACAAATATTACCCCTAAAAATATGTGAAAACTTAACAAATGAAATAAATAGGGGAATAGAAGAAAAAGAAAGAGGTGGCTGAGCTATCTCCATATGCACTAGGAAAGTGGATTTTGTCTACATAGTTTCATGGATTTAATATCTAATAAAAAAATTTAGGCCAAATGTAGTTCTCCTAGGGAATGGGAAGAATGTGATAACTAATAAAAACAAATAAAATGGATGTGATATAAGAATAGGAATGATCTTGAAAAATGGCAAGTGTGTGAGATGAAAAGGCCAAAAAGGATGAGGAAACTAAATGACAAGTAATTTTCTTGTAACTTAGTAAGGGTTCCCAAAATCCTTAAGGAAAAGAAGTGGTCAATGTTTTTGTTCTTTTCTACCAATTTTACAAATGTTTTTGAAAGTGTTCTAGAGTGTCATAACTCAATTGAGAATGATGAGACACTGAATGGTTCAAGCTCACAAAATGATGAAAGCATGGCTAAGGTTGCTCATAAAATGGTGAAAGAATGGATTAGGTTACTCACAAAATAATGAGAACATGGTGGAGAAGGGTGACTGATCTGACCTTAGTAAGTATTGAGTGATGCTTAAATAGTCCTAGAGTAGGACCTCAATTTACTGTAGTTCTACCCATATAGTAGAGGAATTCAACTAGTGCAACAACCAAATCAAATAAAATAGGTACAATTGGTAAAAAGACATAGTATGGCAAAGGAAATGGAAAGTTGGTATGTCAAGGCTTAGTATTACCACTATTTTTCCCATAGGTGGTTATAACTAGGACACAAAGGCATCAATCAATGGTACTGATTTTTCAAAAGGTAGTTATAATTACTAGCAAGACTAGTGGTAAGAAAAGACAAACAAATAAAGGATGTAACTACCAAAACTTCTATCACACTATCCCAAAATATGATCTATGTCTGATGTTCTTGAATAAACTAATGAACTGATGATCAAAAAATTGGAGTCCATAAATTTGAAATCATGAGTCCATAGATTTGGAATTATAAGTCTATAGATTTGAAATTACAAGTCCATGAAATCCCACATGAAGAGGGATAATTGTTTGGTAATATCATGCCCCAGCCACATGGGAGAAACCAGACGCTTTACTGAGCCACATAGCTCGTGATCCATTTGCCACATCATAGAAATTTGAGAATAGACATGCCAAGTCAAAGCTCAAAATTTGGTTCTAAAAATGGTTCTAATTCAAAGTTTCAGTGGCAGTACACTATAGAGATCATTGAGATCTTTTCGACTAATTTTTTGGAACATAAATTCGAGTTTGGGAGCTCCTATTATGGCCATTTGAAGATTGGTCAAAAAATGTCACTTGCGACATGTGGCACGTGTTTCAAGGTTATTTTGATATTTGGACCTATCAAAGGTCGACACTTGGCAAAATGAATGGTTTGAAAAAAAATTGGTTTGATGACCTGTCACATCATCAACATGCCATGTGGCAGCGTGAGATAAGCTCTTTGACCAAGGTGGCGAGACCAAGCAAGGTGGCAAGCCACAAGGGAGCTGAGCTTTTTGGCAAATCAACAGGCCTACCTAAGACTTAAGGAACCATGTGGCTGAAGCCACATGATAAGTGGGTGGCCAAAGGACTATTTCAAACCTTCCCCATCTCTAAAGTGCATCATGTGGGATAAACCATGAGAGAAATTGGCTCTAAAAGACTTTTTCAAGCCTTAACCTCTTGACCCACACATGTGGGATAAAGACAAAGATAAGCCTAAGCGCACCTAAAAAGGAGGCTGACTTTTCAAATTCATTCCCAAACACCTAAAAAGGAGGGCAACAATTTTAAACTCATGACTTGCCATCCAAAATGGATAGGCCTTAACCACTTCAGCTATCGAGATTGAAGGGTTATATAAGGCACTAATTTATATTTGAAATCATCAATTTCTAGACTATGTTTTTATTTTTAAGAGGCCGAGACTTTGTAAAAGATTTGGGAAAGCTTATGTAATGGATTTTTATCCATTTTCTGGCCATAATACACAGTATTAATACTCTGTTATATCTAATTTGCATATTGGAGGAGTATATTTCAACCCATTTTGGAGATTTTCAGGACTTTTGAAGCAACTTTGCAGGCGTTATGAAGATTCACAAAATTGGAAGGTGCTGGGCTTGATTTCAGTCACGGTGAAGTGAATTTTTGCATTGAGATATCAGCTTGTAGGAATGTTGTTTATTGTTTCCAGGTGTTTGAAGTGCCCTTAATAGAAATGGTCCACTCCTTTGGAGAACCTGGAGATGTAGGCATCAATTATTGAGCCAAACTCCATTATCATGTTTCGAGTTTGGTAATTGTTATTTTGATATATGATTTTGTTTCAGTTTGCTGATTTGATCTCAATTAGTAAATGACTCATGCAAGTAATTTTCATTTTGACAATTATAGCACAACATTATTAAAAATTGGTTTAATTGGTAAATGGAAGTAACAAGTCTTTTGACAATTCCAATCCAACTCAACAACTGAGAACATTTTTTTGCCAAACATATTACAAGTTCTTTTGTGTTTTTCAAGAATTTGTTAATTTTTGAGAAATTCAGTATTCTTACTTGAAACTTCACTTTGAGTTTATCAATGTAGTTTATGGATCAAGTTGGTATCGGAGTAGTTAAAAAGTTGGGTTAGCTTCTGATTGAGTTTTGACAGTTGCTTTCAGTTTATTGGTTATCCATATCACTTGATTAGATTATAGTGTACAGTTGTGGAATCAGTGTGTTTGTAGGAAACCATGGGCAAGTTGTCACATAAAGCCAAGATGGAAGAGCTTGAAAGCATCAATAGCTAGATTCAGGATGAGAATGCATTCCTGAGATGCAAGCTCTATTCCCTTGAAGAGAAAATTGCAAGTTTAAAATCAGAGCTTGAATCCAAGGATGAGCTCTTGATTAGATTGCAATGTGGTGAGTGTGAAAAGGTAAAGCCTTCCACTTCAGATGCATAGACTATGACTGAGTGCAGTGTAAGTTATTCACCACATAGTTCATCTACTTCTTCTTTCCATTTAGATTCGGATTCAAGTAATGATGCTTTTGATAGTTTTGAACAACAAACTAAGGGTATATGATCTAAATTATTGATGAAAATGAGCTTTAATGGAAGAGGTCTTGGTCTAGATGGCCAAGGAATTACTAACCCAATACAAGTAGAGCATAGATCTCTTCCTGCAGGTTTGGGTTACATTAGTGAGCAGGTGGAAATTGGAGAAACTTCCTCCATGGCTAAAGGAAGACAAGCCTCTAATAGAAAAGGACCGAGGCCACTAGTAGAGCATGTACAGTGTAAGAAGGAAGTTAAACGTGGTATTGAGATTCTACCTCCTAGTTCCTACACTAGAGTAAATCTTCTGATCCACTTTTTATGTTTAAGAAATTTGGATTTAACATTCAAAAGATGATGTAATCATTTTCATGCACTTTTTATGGGATGCATAACCACAGTGTTGCATTTTTTTGGAAGAGACATGCTATGATTAAGTAAATTTCAGGGGTTAAGAACCATTCTCGTCATGGCAAAGAGAGAAGAGGTAAAAGGGAGACCTCAGCTAAGAAGGTTGTTTGCACTCATTGCCATATGAGTGGACATCGGATTGATCATTGTTCTAAACTTAAATCATCTTCTCATTCTAGAAATGGTAAAACTAAGATGATTTATCAACCTATTAATAAGGTTAATGAAGTTAAATCAATCCATAATGATGCTAAGGAATCCACTAAGACAATCAATTTCACTAAGAAGAAAGAAATGGTTAAGTGGATTATCACTACATTCTTTTTGCAAAGCATGGTTACAAATTCACCTAAGGGAATGAACATGCTTTGATAGATGTAGATTAGAGTTGGTGGGAACACTTCAAGATAGGTTTATCATATAAGGTTTTTCAATTCTCACTTTTTGATAACTCTAAGTTTTTGAATCTCCTATTTTATGCTATGTGAGTTGTCTAGAGGAGTTGAACTCATTTGATCAGTTGGAGATAAAAGAAGAATGCATGTTTTAGGTTGAGTTAATTCCTTACATCACTTATTTGACTACTATTTTTAATGTATCTATTTTTGCACATTAATGTATAAGATGCATTGTTAAAACCCTATGGGCATGTTTAGATGTTAGGCAGCATACACTTTTGGTTATTTGCATTTGCTAAACATATAAGTACCATACTAGGGCATTGTATTTCAACATGTCCACAACATTTATTGTATGTTGTCAACATTATAAACTTGTCTTGCAGTTACATTGGGTGTTTTTTCAGTTATTGACAATTCACCACCTTACAGGATGTGACATGGGCAGACAGTTTTGGTATGTTGTAATCACTCTGGCAATTGCAGATTCACTTACTCACGCCTTATGATTAGGCATTTTTGTAGTTTGATTGTGAATCATTTTAATGCAATTATTTATACCTCTTGATATGGTTAGGTTCTATTTTCATGGATGCAGTAGACCAGTTTGTAGTTTTAGGGGATATTAGACTTTTGGAGACCAAAAGCCCTCCATTAGGGAGGTGTGATCATAAAATTGGTGTCCGTAGATTTGAAATCACAAGTCCATTGATTTAGAATTACAAGTCCATAAATTTGAAATTACAAGTCTATGAATTCCCACATGAAGAGGGATATGTTAGTGTAGGTTTTTATTTTTTCCTATTGTGTAATTAGGGAATATTATATATTTGTGCTACATGGAGTTTTCCTACTTTTGTGGGATAGGCTAGCTTATGTGGAGATGTGTGTCATAGATGTGTCATAGGTGTCATAAGAATTTCATAAGTAACTCCTTTGATCGGCTATTCCAGGTATGGGAGTTACTTCTCTATTCTTAACACTTTGTCACCACCTTTCATGGAGGAGTTACAGTATATTCTTGGGGTTCTTTGACCACTTTTTGTGGAGGAGTTACTTATGTGCTCTCTTATATGTATTCTTCACTTTAGCCATCTTAAGTTAATTGAATATTGGGTTTTTCTCCTATTTGTCTTTTGCAAATTATCTCTTTCAGTGATTTCACTTTGCTTTAGCTTCTTTGTGGTGCGCACCAGCTTCGTCTCATGTGATCACTTGACCATTGCATTCACGTTATTTAAACCCTGGAAACAACTCCGATATGGTATCAGAGCCACCCCAGTAATCGTGTGTCTAGTTATGATATTAGTTTATTCTAAAATCTTGAGTTTTTTGCTTGCAAAGGATCTTTGATTTTGTTATTTGCATGCATTATGTTTGTACTAGCATATAAGCCTTGAAGCAGATTTGTAGGTTTAACTCATTCTCCATGTGAAGTATATGAACATACCTATGTGCAAATAATCTAAAAGTTTTCTTGGAATCTCATTGATGTTATTGGAAAGCTCGCATTGAAAAACTAGTGTGTTGGCATTTGACATGTGGAGAGCCTCTTAAGCTTTCTTGAACACTGCATGAGTCATACATCTTGGTGTCTCCTGAAAACCCCTCTCTTCCACTTTGGAACTTATCTCCTTAACCAAGATTTTGGATATGTTTTGAAACTGATCTTAAAGTGTTAAGTTATTTGCTAAAATTAGCGTTAAAGACCATCATGGACTGTATGGTCCATACACCTGTGCAGTTTTCACTCACCTCTCACCTTGGCGTTTTAGTTTGGCATTTCAGTTTGGCTTTGGACAGCAGAAAAAAGAGGCGTTGGAGTTGTTTTGTCTTCACCAAGCTGCTGTATGGAGATCTGCACAATATTTTTGCTGATGCATAGTCAAAATAACAAACAAAAAGACCAAACCCTCAAAAATGGCACCCTTTTTCATTATGGTGCTCCATGTGGGCCCTCACATAGCCTTTATTTGGTAAAATATGCCTTTGTTTCTTAAATTCTTAGTCAAATTTGACTTTTCAAATATTAAATCAGTCAATTTGGTTAAAAAATGAAGATTTAAGGCTATATTTTACATTGTTGGCAATTTGGGGTTTTTATTTTAAGTTTGAGTTTTCGCCTATCAAAGACGAAGGGTGAGGCTCGAGTTGATAGGAGACCAATTCCTCCTCAAAAAGACCTCTTTTGGATTCCTCACTTTGTGCCAAGTCTAACGAGTGGCTGGAAGGCCACTTTCTCTCTCAAAATAGGTATTTTTTATTGTTTTAGTGTTATTTTTTTACAAAATTACTAGTTTACAGGAAATTAAAACTTCAAAATCTTGCAAACTGTAGCATAGATTCGAGTGCCATCTTTTGAAAAAGTTCTTAGTTTTCAATTTTCCACAACTTAGGCTAGATAATTGTAAAAAATGCACTACTTTATAAAGTGCCAAAAATTTGGGTCTCACAGGACGCATTTTTCGCTGAGTCTGACGTCCTATTTTCTTGGGTTATTAACTTGACTTGCACAAATTGCTATAAGACACATTTTCAGCTGAGTCTAACATCTTTTGAGCGTGCACTTTCATATTTGTGGGGGGGCTCAACATTTTGGAGGGGGTGTGATTGTCTTTTAGCACTTTGTTTACTTTTGTTATCTTTCTCCTTTCTACATACTTTCAAAAACTTGCAATCAACAAAACTTCACCTAAATTTAGCTTAAAATGTATTATTTTTAACTTAAACCCCTAAAACCCTTCAACTATCATGAATGGAAGGTTAAAATGTCAATTATTCATAAAAGCAAAGGGTTGTATAGGATCACCATGGGTACTGAAGTAGAACCCAACACTGATGCTGAAAAGGTCAAGTGGTACAACCGTAGTGATGAAGCCTATGGATTACTGAGCTTGTCCATGTCTCCAGAACTTATCTTCCATTTAGAAACCTCCAAGACTCCCAAAGACATATGGGACACCCTAGAAACCTTATTTGGGAAGCTTGATGAGATGAGAGGTCATGAGCTCGAAAATGAACTCATAAGTCTAAGTCCTACCAACTTTGACACCCTATAGGACTTCTTCACTAAGTTTAAGGCCCTTAGATTGTAATTTAAAGAATGCGGGATAGAGAAGAAAGATGATCAACTCATCCTTTCTATTCTCACAAAGTTAGGACCAAGCTATTCAGTCTTTGTCTCCACTTTCCATGCCACAAAAAGTGCCCTTGGCACTACATGGAAAATGCATTCTTTAGATTCATTCATTGCCAACTTGACTAGGGAGCAAGATAAGCTAATTAAAATGGGCACAATGAAGTCTACTTAACTCCAAGCTTTGATAGATGGAAATGGTAAGGATAAGAATTCAACAAAGGAGGAGAAGAAAAAGAACAAGGACCAGGAGAAGAAGAAAGAAAACAACAATCCTACCAAAAACAACATTGAGTCTTCCTCCTTCAATGCTAAACCTAAGAAGGAGAAGGTTAAGTGTGCCTATTTTAAGAAGATAGGGCATGATGAAAAAAAATGCATGAAGAAACAAATAGATCACCTAACTCATCTTCTAGAGAAGCACAACATAGGTGTTCTTGAGTCCATCAAACATAATTCATCTACCCAAGATTCTACTAAGGAAAAAGGCAAGGGTAAGGGGAAAGAAAAGGGCAAGGCCCTTGTAGCTACAACAACTTCTACATCTTCATGGGTCATTAACTCAGGTGCTTCTCACCACATGGGCTCTTCCCTAGTTGAGTTTTCATCTTTAGAGCCTTATAGCATGACTTCAATTAGTTTGGGTGATGACACATCAGTTTTAGTTGTAGGGAGAGGGTCAGTTGAAATGGAAGGAGGAAAATTCAATAATGCTCTAAGTGTTCCTTCTCTTTTAACCAATCTCCTATCAGTGTACCAAATCACTCACATTGGTCAGGGCATGAGAGTTGAGTTTTCACCAGATTCAGTGGCTATCATGGAGTTGCATAGTGATATTATATTGGTAGTGGGTAAAGCATATCACCAAGAAAGGTTATACACCTTCTCACATTTTTCCCCTGATTCTTTTCCAACAGCATTGCTGACTCATTCAGATGGAGTTAGCAAATTATGGCATGAGTGGTTTGGCCACCTTAACTACCGCTAACTTGAGTAACTTTGAAAACATGACATGGTCATTGGCTTGCCTCATGTCCAATTATCAAAAGGACTTTGTGAGGGGTGCTCCCTTGGGAAGCATCCCGAAGCAAAATTTGACAAAGGTAAAGCTTGGAGGGCTTTAGAACCTTTGGAGTTAGTCCACAGTGATGTATCGGGACCCTTTCCCAAACCATCTTTCACAAGGGCCAAGTACATCCTCACTTTCATTGATGATTTATCTAGGTACACTTGGATATATTTTCTCAAACAAAAGTCTAAAGTGTTTGCAAATTTTCTAGACTTCAAGGCTCTTGTTGAGAAAGAGAGTGGGAAATCCATCAAGGTTCTTCAAACTGATAATGGAGGGGAGTATGTCAGCAACAAGTTTGAGTAGTTTTGCACCACAGAGGGGATTGATTTATAGCACACAGTCACTTACAGTCCTTCATAGAATGGGGTTGCAGAACACAAAAATGGGTTCTTGAAAGAGATGGGTAGCTATATGATTCACTCCAAATCCTTAGCACCATAGTACTGGGATGAAGCCATCAATTGTGTTTACTACATTCAAAATAGGGTTCCTCATAAAGCTTTAAAAGGGATAACACCCTTTAAATCTTGGCATAAAAGGAAACCTAATTTTGAGCACCTTAGGGTTTTCGAATCCCCAGCAATGGCCCGCATACTGAAGAAGAAATGCAAAGCTATGGAATGTCATTCCAAGCCTTGCATCTTTGTAGGATATCTAGATGGTGTTAAGGGGTATCACCTTTTAGATCTGACCACTCATGAGTTGTTCATTGAGAGAAGTGTCCACTTTCAAGAGAGTCCTAGAGACTCAACACTTGGCACTTCTTCTCTCTCATTAGATTCACTTCATGATGATTCCTTAGATTCAGATCAACCACAATAGGTTCCTGAGCTAGAGACATCTTCTTCTTTGAGTTCAGATAGCGAGGATAGTGATGTAAAGTCATCCATCTATAGTCAATCAGAGGATGAGGAGTTATCACCTGACTCACCCACTTCCAAGCCACTTTTTTCCAGACAGACACTTGAAAATGCTGGCACTTGGCTAAGAGATCCCATAAATGAAAAATGTACTAGGGGGATTTTCAAAGAGATCCACATGCCTTCTTTTCCTCAATTTTAGATCCACAAACTTTTTGATAGGCATCAAGAGTACTTGAGTGGTATATCGCTATGGAGGAAGAATATTCATCCTTAATCAAAAATCACACTTGGGACTTGACTTCACTTCGTAAGGGAAGGAAGATGGTTCAATGTAGGTAGATATATTAGACCAAGTTTACAGCAGATGGGTCGGTTGATAAGTACAAGGCACACTTGGTCACCAAGGGTTTCTCATAGGTGGCAGGCATTGACTACTTAGAGACCTTTACACCCGTTGCAAACATGACTTCTATCTGACTCACCTTGGCTATTGCCACATTACATGGTTGGGATGTGCACCAAATGGATGTGAGGAATGCCTTTCTTCATAGAGACCTAGAGGTGGAGATCTACATGGAGCAACCACTAAGATTTGTTTAGGATTATTCCTTAGT
Source organism: Torreya grandis (assembly GCA_037957365.1). Classification (NCBI taxonomy): domain Eukaryota; kingdom Viridiplantae; phylum Streptophyta; class Pinopsida; order Cupressales; family Taxaceae; genus Torreya; species Torreya grandis. The sequence continues at coordinate 602,731 of JARHVA010007272.1, read as the reverse complement.
ATGCAGACTTAAGAAATCTATCTATGGATTCAAACAGGCCCCTCGGGCTTTGTATGCGAAGATGGATTCCTTTCTTCTCACAACGGGTTTCACTAGGTGCCATTCTGACCCCAATGTCTACTTCTTGCGATAGGATGATTCACTCCTGATTTTGGTTTTATTTGTTGATGACCTTTTGATCACCAGGAGTTCTTCATCGGCTATTGTAGTGGTGAAGGCATCTCTCCAAGATAGATTTGACATGATAGACTTGGGTTTGTTACACTACTTCCTTGGCATCGAGATCTCATAGTCAAATTTAGGAATTTCTCTTGCATAACCTAAGTATGCTCTTGATTTATTGTCTCAATTTCACATGGCTGATGACAAGCCATCTCTGACTCCCTTTCTATCAAGAGTCAAGATTGAGGCTGACTGTTCTTCACCATTAGTTATGCCACTTGGTATTGACAACTTTTTGGCAGTCTTATCTACTTGACTCACACCAGACCTGACATATCATATGCAGTGGGACTTGTCTCTATATTTATGCAGGAACCTCATGAGCTACATTGGAAAGCATCTAAGAGGATCTTGCATTACATACAAGGTTCACATAGATATGGGATTCATTACAGATTTGGCATAGAGGTTAACTTGGTTAGATATATAGATTTAGACTGGGATGGAGATTCATAGACTCATAAGTCCACTTTTGGTTATAGTTTCTCTCTAGGTTCTAGTCGTATCAGTTGGTCCAATAAGAAGCAAAATGCTATTGCTATATCATCCAAAAAGGCAGAGTATAGGGGAGCTGTTAATGCAGCTACTGAGACTATTTGGCTTTAGGGGATACTTTTCGAGTTTGGCATTCCTATCAGGTAGCCCACCATCATTTATTGTGACAACTAGAGTACCATTCAAATTTTCAAGAATCTGGTTCAGTACCAGTGGACCAAGCACATAGATATTCACATGCATTTCATTCGGGAGCTTATTCATAGTCAGGTCATTGACTTGATATTTTGCTAGTCTTCAGAGCAGGTTCTAGACATCTTCACCAAACCTTTCATCGAGAGCAATTTCATTCATCTGTGAGCTCTTTTTGGAGTGAGGTCCACATCTGTAGTAGCATCATCTTCGGGGGGCCCACTAGCCTCTTCATTTCTTTTATGTCTCTCTTTTGGGGGGAGTTTTTTCTGATGAGTTTTCTCCTTTTCTCTATCTTATGGGAGATTGCATTTGTACATGGGTACCTCATCAGGCCTAATTCTCGAGACCCATTTTATATTTCCACACTACCCACCTAAGCTACGCTTATGGAGGGGTGTTAATGTAGGTTTTTATTTTTCCCTATTATTTAATTAGGGAATATTATATATTTGTGCTACATGGAGTTTTCCTAAATTTGTGGGATAGGCTAGCTTATGTGGAGATGTGTGTCATAGATGTGTCATAGGTGTCATAAGAATGTCATAAGTAACTCCTTTGACTGGTTATTCTGAGTATGGGAGTTACTTCTCTATTCTTAGCACCTTGTCACCACCTTTCATGGAGGAGTTATAGTCTATTCTTTGGGTGCTTTGACCACCTTTTATGGAGGAGTTACTTACGTGCTCTCCTATATGTATTCTTCACTTTGGCCATCTTAAGTTAATCAAATAATGGGTTTTATTCCTATTTGTCTTTTGCAAATTATCTCTTTCAGTGATTTCACTTTGCTTTAGCTTCTTTTTGGTGTGCACCAGCTTTGTCTCGTCTGATCACTTGATCATTACATTCATGTTATTCAGACCTTGGCAAAAACTCTGATAGGATAATTATTTGGTAATACCATGCCCTGGCCACATGAGAGAAACCAAATGTTTTACCAAGCCACATAGCTCGTGATCCATCTGCCATATCCTAAAAATGTGAGAATAGACATGCCAAGTCAAATCTCAAAATTTGGTTCTAAAAATGGATCTAATTTAGAGTTTCAGTAGCGGCACACTGTAGATCTCGTTGAGAGCTTTTTGATGCATTTTTTAGAATGTAAATCTGAGTTTGAGAGCTCTTGTTATGGCTATTTGAAGATTGGTCAAAAAATGTCACTTGCGACATGTGGCACATGTTTCAAAGTTGTTTCGACATTTGGACCTATCAAAGGTTAACACTTGCCAAAATGAATGGTTTAAAAAAAATTGGTTCAATGACATGTCACATCATCAACATGCCACATGGTAGTGTGAGATAAGCTCTTTGACCAAGGTGGTGAGACCAAGCAAGGTGGAGAGCCATAAGGGAGCCGAGCTTTTTGGCAAATCAACAGGCCTGCCTGAGACTTAAGGAGCCATGTGGTTGAAGCCACGTGATAAGTGGGCAGCCAAAGTACTATTTCAAACCTTCCCCATCTCCAAAGCACAGCATGTGGGATAAACCATGGGAGAAAATGTCGCTAAAAGAATTTTTCAAGCCTTGCTTAACCACTCGACCCACACATGTGGGATAAAGACAAAGATAAGCCTAAGCACACCTAAAAAGGAGGCTGACTTTTCAAATTCATTCCCAAGTGCCTAAAAAAGAGGGTGGCAATTTTGAACTCATGACTTGCCATCCAAAAGGATAGGCCTTGAACACTTCAACTATGGAGGTCGAAGTGTTATATAAGGCACTAATTTCTATTTGAAATCATCAATTTTTGGACTGTATTTTTATTTTTAAAAGGCTGAGACTTTGTAAAAGTTTTGGGAAAGCTTATGTAATGGATTTTTATCCATTTTCTGGCCATAATACATAGTATTAATACTCTATTATATCCAATTTGCATATTGGAGGAGTATATTTCAACCCATTTTGGATTTTGGAGATTTTTAGGACTTTTGAAGCAACTTTGCAGGTGTTATGAAGACTCACAGAATTTGAAGGTGTCAGGCTTGATTTCAGTCATGGTGAAGGTGAATTTTTGCATTGAGATATCAGCTTGCAGGAAATTTTTTTATTGTTTCCAGGTGTTTGAAGTGCCCTTAATGGAAATGGCCCACTCCTTTGGAGAACTCAAAGATGTAGGCATCAATTATTGAGCCAAACTCTATTATCACATTTCATGTTTGGTAATTGTTATTTTGATGCATGATTTTGTTTCAGTTTGCTAATTTGATCTCAATTAGTAAATGACTCATGCAAGTAATTTTCATTTTGACAATTATAACACAATGTTATTAAAAACTAGTTTAATTGGTAAATGGAAGTAACAAGTCTTTTGACAATTCCAATCCAACTCAACAATCGAGAACGTTTTTGCCAAACATATTGCAAGTTCTTTTGAGTTTTTCAAGAATTTGTTAGGTTTTGATAAATTTAGTATTCTTACTTGAAACTTCATTTTGAGTTTATCAGTGTATTTTACGGATCAATTGATCAAATACCTTGATGCTAAAACTATGTAATGAATGACAAAAACCAAGGTCAAATGGGCTAGGTTTTAGAACATGTTGGGTCGATAGGTCAAAAATGGAAAGTAAATATAGGAAAGAGGATGAATAAGGGTGGTATGTGTACAAAGAAGAATAGTGATAAAATGTTATAATTAAAATGGTCCTTATAAATAATACACCTTAGCATTCAAGCATAATACCATTTGAGATGAATACTATTAATTGGCTCTAGAAGTTCATCACCATCTAGTGTGGCAAGCTTGTATGCTCCTGATCTATAATCTGTAGTGATGATGAAAGGCCTTATCCATTTTGGTTTGAATTTCCCTTTATGTTTCTTCTTAGCCTTGGTATTATTTTTGTTTTATTTAAGAACAAGATCACCAAGTTCAAATGTTCTATACTTCACATGCTGATTATAGTGGCCTTTGAGTCGATTCTAATATGCTTAAAGATTATTGAGCATGACTGTACATTTTTTATCAAGTAGATCCATCTCTTGCAAGCAAGCTACTTGATAGTCATGATCATCTAGGACATGCTTGAAAGAGATGCATAGTGAAGTCAACTCGACCTTAATGAGAAGGATGGATTCAGTACCATAAAAAAGTGAATATGGAGTGGCTCTTGTGGGGGTAAAATGATTAGTATGATATGCCCAAAGGGTAGGGAATATTTGGAAGTGCCAATCATGATCAACATCATTAACAATATTTTTGAGAATGTTGACAATGGTTGTTTTGGATGCCTTAGCTTGGCCATTACCTTGAGGGTAATATGCTATAGAAAAATGTTGGGTGATGTTGTATTCAGTACATAACTAGTCTACATATTTGTTCTTGCATGATCCTATATTATTGTATTTAATGTCAGAGGGGATACCATAGTGGCAGATGAGATGGTTGAAGATGAATTTGAAAATTTTCTTTCTAGTCATATAAGTGAGGGGTATAGATTCAACCCACTTAGTGAAATATTCAGTGGCAGTAAGGATATGTTTATTGTCATCAGATGAAGTGGGGTTAATCTTCCTAATGAGGTCAAGTCTCTATGTAGAAAATGGCCATGGTGTCAATATTGGTTTCAGAGTTTTTGCTAGGGCATGAATCAAGTTAACATGCCATTGACATTTTTCACATTTCTTTACATATGTAGTGGCATCTATGTCCATTGTGGGCCAATAATAACCAATATGCAAGAGATTTTTGGATATGACTACCCCACTAGAATGGGCTCTATATACTCCTTCATGAACTTATCTTAACATTAATGTAGAATCTACTGAAGTTAAACAAAGAAGCAAAGTTTCATCAAAACTATGATGGTACAGTGTGGATTCAAGTAAAGTATAATGAGTGAAATGATTAATGAAGGCTTTGGTTTGTTTTCAAGATAGGTTAAATGGAAAGAATTGGTAATGAAGGTAGTTATAAAGGTCTAAGTACTAGATATAATTAGGACCAACAATATCATAAATCATGGCAATGATTGAAGGTTCGTGTACTGGTGCTGAGAAATTCTTGATGAGGAACTGATATGATCTATCTTTATTTGTTTGTTGAATCAGATAACCAATAGTAGCCATGTTTTATATAGTTCTATTACTAGCCCTCAGTATATGCTCAAATTGAATGTTGGAAATTTTCTTTTTAAGAGTGTCAACCATGGATTTATATGGAACCAACTTGTCATATTTTGTCTGAAAATGATCTATACCCTGATCGATGATTAACTAAGAATCAATATAAACTTGGAGATGAGATATATTCCATTGTACTACTTTTCAAAGTCTTGTAATAAGTGCTTCATATTTGGCCATGTTCTTTGTACAAGGAAAGCTAATATTGAATGATTTAGGGATGAGATCCCCCTATGGTGTAATAAACAATAGGCTTACCCTTGATCCATGTGTAGTGAATGAACCATCAAAGTATAACTTCTAGGGTTGCTGCTCAAGGGGTGTGTCCATGATGGTCATGATGGATTCATCAAAAAATGGGAACTTGAGTTGGTGTGTTCCCATGAGAGGTGCTTCAGTGAGTTGATCTACAAGAACGTGTCCCTTGATTACTTTTTGATTGACATACTTTATGCCAAACTCACTAAGAAACATGATCCATTTAGCCATTCTACCTTGCAAAGATGTTTTAGATAGTAGATACTTGAGTGGATCTACTTTTAAAATGACCATGGTTTTATTATTCAACATGTAATGATGAAACTTTTGAGCTATGAAAACAATGGATAAACAAGATTTTTCAATAGGCACATAATTATTTTCATATATAACCAAGGTCTGACTTAAGTAGTATACAACATGTTCCTTTCCATTATCATCATGTTGAGCCAAGAGTGCCCCGAGGGCATGATTAGTAGCTGATAGGTATAAAAATAATGGCTTTCCTAGCATAAGAGGTAATAAAATAGGTGGATTGACAAATAATCTTTGAGTTGTTGAAAATCTATTTGGTAGTGATCATCCTAGTGAAATGCAACTCCTTTAATCAAAAGGTGTGTAAATGGATGGCACTTGTCTACTAACTGAGAGATGAAGCATCGGATGGACTAGATCTTACCTTGCAAACTATGGAGTTGCTTCAAATTGGTTGGTGGTAGCATATTGATTATATCATAGAATTTAGTTGGATCCACTTCAATACCTATACAAGACATGATGAAGCCAATATTTTTCCTAAAGTTACACCAAACACACATTTCTTTGGATTTATTTTGGCTTTGTACTCTCATAGTATTTCAAATATCTTATGTATCACTACTGAATGGTCAGCTCTAGTATTGGATTTTCCCAATATATCATCGACATAGTCTTCAACAATATCATGAATCATATCATGGAATATGATAGTCATGGCCCTTTGATATGTAGCTCTAGCATTTTTAAGGCTCAATGGCATCACCTGATAGCAAAATGTTCCCCATGGAGTGGTGAACACTATTTTATGTTGATCTTCTGGTACTATTTTGATTTGATTGTATCCTAAAAATCCATCCATGAGTGAAAGCATTTCATAACCTATGATGGAGTTGACAATCATTTTGACATTAGGAAATGGAAAATCATCTTTAGGACAAGATTTGTTGATGTCTCAAAATTTAGTATAAATTTTGATTCCTTCAGGCTTTTTACTAACAAGGACTACATTAGAGATCTATTTTAAGTAGTCAATGGATTGGATACATCTTACTTCTAAGATTTTTTCCAACTCTTTATTTACTAATATAACAATGCAAGGATGCATCTTATGTAGCTTTTGTTTTATCAGTTTGGCATCAATATTAACCATAAGGTGGTGCAGAACCAAGGTGGGGTCTAATCCTAGCATGTTAGAATAGGCCCATGCAAATATATCTACAAACTCTCTCAATAGATCTATAAAAATGTCGCATTCTTCCTCAGTGAGGGATGTACCTAATTTTATCCATTTTAGTTCTGATAGAGTCCTAATGTTTACCTCTATTATATCTTTGACTAGAAGGGTCGAACCATCTTCTAGGATAGTAAGCAATGACTTAAAATATTGGATTATGTTAGGGTCCTTTGTTAGGACTTTCTCTTCAACTTCTCCTAGGCATGATGAATCTAAGTTTCGTAATGGTAGATTTGGCCATGTAATAAAAATAATCAAAAATTCTTGGAGAATTTGATCAAATACTTGTTTCTCAAAACTAAACTCAGATCTATAGGCAAGTTCATCATTGATGGTCTGCTGGTCTATATTTGAATAAGAATGAACACCCCCATCTAATGGCACCTAAAATAGGTTTTCACCACTAGACTGGCCTTTATCTTTACTTTTTCCCTATTTAGAAAATGCTTCAAAGAGGTTTTCACTTTGGGACCTCAATGTTTTACTTATTTATTTTTGGATAAGAGTGTTCACTCACTCTCCAAAATAGGCTACATGATCCAATGTGACTGAGAATATTGGTTTTTGATCTCCCAATGAAACATTATCTCTGAGGCCTAAGAAATCATAAAATGCATCATCATTATGGAAATCATCAATCTGTAGACTAGATTCTTGTAAGTCCCAATCTATCAATTGGGGATAATATAATGGTAATAGATTGCAATGAATGGCTTGGGCAAGAGTACAAATGGCATTGTTATCAAACAAATTGGTTTCAACTAGGTCATCAAAAGTGAGGATATGATCAAAATCTGCTTCATTATTGGCATCATCATCACTAGTTTCTGGTGATGGAGTTTGAATAAGATATGTGGGGTCACCCCCAGGTGGTTTAAATCCAAGTTCATAAGGTCTTTCATACATAGTCATGGAAATTGGATTGATAGTTCCTTATTGATTTGGTTCGAAGCCTCTTCCTTCATAATTGTGATGCTCCATGATCTTATTGGGAATAGGATACTTTGCATTTTTATAATAATCAACTTGGTCATCATTGTATAACCATGATTTGTTCCCTTCAGGAGGGTCAGGTCCTAGGCTAGATGATGGTACAAATGTGATAGGTCCCTTGTCTTTATTATTTTGTTTCCAACGCATATGTGGAATGACTTTAGGTCACCTGAAGGTTTTTGGATTTTAAAGAAGATTGGTGATATGAAATGTGTCATGGATCACATATTCTCTCAATCCATTATCTAAAATGGTGAAATGATTGGAAGCTTCAAGAGGCAGCATATGGAAAGGGGAATCCAAAGTATTAAGATCTATGTAATTATTTGATGAAGGATCAGTAATTATAGCCTTTCCTTTATCATACTTAGAACTTAGATGCATGTCGTATTAATAATTATAGCTTTGAAACTTGGCCTCAAGATGCTTGCAGTGTTCATATAGGTGTAAATCTCTTAGAATAGTCACCTCCATCCCTAAGTGGGAAAATTTGATACCTTGGTGTAGTGTTGATGGGACTACATGAATCTCATGTAACCAAGGTCTGCCTAGAAGCATGTTGTATGATAACTCAAGATCCAACATATGGAAAATTATATCATGGCTCAAAGGCCCAATGATAATTGGAAAACTGATGGTGCCTTGTGATTATCTTTCCTTATTATCATAAGATTTAATAGTTATTATTTTTGGCTAGAGATATGCCATCATGTACCCAAGAAGCTTGATGAGCTTGAGGGACACTATGTTGAGGCTAGATCCATTTTTGATAAGGACACATTTCACTTTATTCCATTTGATATAAAATTCTATGTACAATGGGTTATTATGGAGCGAGCTAAGGGAAGACATATCACTTTGGTTGAATGTGAATTATTGGGTTAGAGCTAGGTGTCCAACTAAAACTTTAAATTTATTAGGGGATTTATCACTAACAATAGTGGATTGGGTCAAAAACTCATTCAAGATGTTCTTGTGTATTATTGACATTCATAGCAAATCTAAAATATAAATTTGTGCTGGTGTCTTGTATAATTATTCCACAATATCAAATTTCTTATCCTGGTTAGTAGTGAATGGTTTATTTCAAGGCTGAATGGTTGGTTGGATGATAGGCAAAGTGGTGGATGGTTATGGGCCTAAGATAGTAATCTTTGACCTCTAAGTTATGATTAAACAATCAAGATTAAATACAGGACCATTATTACTAACTGATGTTGGAAACAGTGTGGGACTAGATAGGACAAGTCTTGGTTGTCGATGCACTTACATGTGGTCACGTGGTAAGAATGAGTTATCATTATAAGATCCAAAAGTGGGAGTCCTAGTTTTCTAGTTTGCCTATATGCACTCCTAGGTCAAATAAGGATTATCCATGTGATTTGGCTAAATAGTGCTATTTATCAATGGTCTAGGTTGATTAGTGTTTGCTCTAGGATTAATGGAGATGGTATTAACGCTACCCCTTACAATATGACCTACAATCCTATTATAATCATGTGCAGCTACATGGTATGTTTTTTGGTTATTACCATTCTGACCTTGGTTTTGTCCATTCTTCTATCATTATGGGTTCTACTATTGATTTTGTTGGTTCTACTGGTTCTGTCTTTGATTTTGATACTACTAATTTTACTACTGCATTGGTCATTGTTATTGTTGCTAATTATTCTACTACTATTGATTGTTGTGTCAGGAAAAGGGGTTTTGATAAATACCAATAGTTTGATTGGAAGTGGAAGCACCATTATCTAGTTTTATCTCCCATTCTCTAACATATTTTTAATTAAATGCTTGATTTGGACACATCTTCGTAGATTATGCCCATTAACTCGATGATAGTCACAAAATTCATTTTCATGGTACCAATCAGGGTAAGGAATGCCTTGTAGATAATGCTTTGGTGTAGGCCAAATAATCAAATTAGTGGTGGAAAGATTATGAAATATAGATTTAATAGGTTCTCCTAGTTCACTAAAGACACGATGTGTAGGCATGATTCTCCTAGGAGGAGGGGTTTGCAATGGTAAAGGCTATTGTATTTATTATGTAGGTTTTGGTTATTATGCTTGTAACATCAATTAGAGAGGTTTTTGTGTAGGATTAAGTTGAAAAGGTGGTGTGGATGAGGCTTTCATAGTTTTCACATGATAGGATTCAGTTACTCTATTTCTCACAACATTCTTACTATGGTTGAATTACTTTGGTCTTTCATGATTATTAGCCTGTGCGAGTTATGATGCTTGCACTTGATTTGGATGTTGGTCATTTCCATGATTAGTCCCTTTATTTTGATTATTTTAATTAATCTTGGTGACCCCATTATTGATGAGCACTCACTCGATCAACAAACCTTTATCAATGATCTCTTTGAACATATATGCACATTACAATTCTAGATGATAGGCTATCTTACTATGCAAATTTTTAGTAAACACAACAACTAATTATTTTTCTAGTAAAATATGGGTGAAATGGCTTGCAAGGGCTCTCCACCACTAAAAATAACTTGCAAAAATCTCCCCAACTTTTTTCTTTGCTTATTTCATGTCTACTAATGAAATCTCATGCTTGAGATTATAGGAAAAGTGTTGCACAAATTTATCAAAAATATCATCAAAGTCCATTACTAAACTCTTGGGTAACTTCAAAAAACACTCCAAGGCTCATCCATCCAAGCTCCTTAGAAACAAAATTAAGAGGTATATGTCACTTTATGCCACTAGTTGACATGTGACAAAGAATTTAATCAAATGGGCCTTAGGGTCACCTTTCCCTTTGTACTTATCAAATTTGTGTGGTTCATATCCTAGAGGAAATGGTATCTATAAATAATCCATGTTGAATGGATAGGAACACACATCATCCAATTTGAACTTCTTAGTTTGCTTCCCCACCTGAATAATAGTAATTGCATCCTTCATCTATTACAATTATTGAGATAGGAAACTGGAAGGGATATTGGTTTGGGGGAGAATTTGGGTTTGGATAGATGGTTGGGAGGTCACAAGTGGAACACTTTGACTAGGGTACGATGGAGACAGCTATTTGAGAACATTGGATTAGTTGGGGAATGGACTAGGAATACACATACATGGATTGGGATGTACTTTTAAATTGCACATTTGGCTACACAATGTTCTAGTTTGGGTTGATAATAAAGGTTTGACCTAGTGGATTTATGGTTGGGATGAAGGGATATAACTATATTGTGCCTATTGTGGTTGATAAGGGGCATGATCCTGACTAATATAACCTTGATATTGAGTGGAAACTTGTGGAACAAGACCCTATCTCTAGATTTGTGGCACATTTCGAACCAATAGTTATCTATTAGGTACTTGAGAAACATGGGAAACTCCTTATTGCACAAATCCCTATGAGAAAGTGAAAGTAGGTTACATATTCAACATCTATCATTGACCAATATTTGCATATTATTGACTAGTCATTACATGGTTTTGGATTGGCATATTACTCTGTGACTGAAGAGGTATGTTCATCATTACCTAGTGAGGTGGTACATTAGTTTCCCCTGATTAAGGTGGCAATGTATTTTTCCTCTATTGCATTGATACACTAGGTTGTGTCTACTATTGTGGAATACCACTGACTACTTGTTGAGGGAGAGTAGGATTTTTCACATTCTATCATTGAGGCATAACATTAGTTGTTATTTAATTATATAGTCTTGTAGGTTATACACTTGAGGAAGTGGCTGGTTGAGTTTGGGGTATAGAAATTCCTATTCCTAGGTATGATGATCTTCTCATGGGATTAACTATAGGTATATGTTGTTGGCTAGTTGTTTTTACGCTAGTACCACTTTGATCAAGATTGGATGCTATTTTCACATTATCTACTATGTTTGCTCACTATTTAGTGTAGAAGCCAAAGACACTTCTTCAATAAATGGCATATGTATCAAGTTATCTATCGAAGCAATTTACACAAATGGGTCAGAACTCATATTTTGTTATCTAGTTAATTCCATCAACACTCCTATTGAATGTACTAGGTCAATGAAGGGCTTACTCACCATGTTCATCTAATTGAAATCATGTGCAAAATTTAGGTAGGTTTGGTATGTTGTTTGCATTTGGTTAAAGTGATCTTCCATGATGTTTTTACATCGATTGGATATATTGGGGTCTTGGTACGTTTTTTGCATTAGAGCCCTAAGATTGATAGAAGAAGAATGTTGATCGTAAATGATATTGTGGGGCACTCTTACTAGACTTGGTAAATTTTCATGGGGGAAGTCTACTAGAAACTTAGCCCTACCTTTATGGCCCTAACCAAAATATCATCTTTATTCTCTAACAAATATCACTCAAACAAAAATGGATCATACATGGAAGTTGAATTAGTAGAATATGGCTGTTGAATTATTGGCTCGTCCACCATGGGTATTGTAGCTAAGTATTGTGTGGTTTGTTCTTGGTCTTATTCTATGTAAGGTGATATGTTAACCAAATAGTTAGCCAATGGATCTTGGCTTTGTGCCTCTGATTGAATATTATAAAAGGGATAAGAATCCATCTCATAAGCAATATTATCTACATAGGGGTCTTACACCATTTCTTATTATGCAACTATATTACTAATCGCTATATTATACATGAGTCCACTACAAGTGTAGGAATACATGTTAGGATCGATAGTCAATGCTTGGTGATAAAAGGTCAAAGAGTTATACAAACTCTAAAAAGGATTGAATCTAAAACAAATGATGTCTTCAACTTAGTCTAGATTTGTCAAAAGGATCCAAAGGTTTATGTAAAAATTTGTGAAGAAATATGCTAGCGTAAAATATCTAATTTTTCACTATTCACACAAAGATGAGTAAGTAAATGGACTAAAAAATTGAAATGTCAAACTCTAAGGTTGAAGTGTTTCAAATCAGTCTAATTTAGGAAATTAAAAGTTGTTAGGTCTTTTGGTCAAATGTGGTGTCAAAATCTAGGCTCAAACAAGGCATGTGCTAGTACTCTTGGCCAAACAACGTCAAAATCTAGACTTTGAAAATAGAAGAAAGTTTTAATCTAACATATTTGAAACACTTCTAACAAACACTAGGAATTCAATTCTTGGACATGAACTTGATCAACTAGGTATAAGGTATGCAACAAAAGGAAATTTAGAAATATTTTATTTTCTCATAAATAATGGTATAAAATTTGGTTCTTTTTTACAAACAGGCTAGACAAAGGTGAAAAGTACAACTGTGCTTTAGACAAAGGATTAAAAGTACACTTGGATCGGTCTAAATATGTTAGAATAAATTTGGAATTATATATATGAGGGTCCATGAAAAAAGTTTGAAATTATTTGGGAAGCGTAATGATGCTATGCTACCCAAAAGGTGTGACAAAAAAGTTTGTTTCAAAAACTCTCTAAGGCAAAGACATTTTTCCATAATTTTGATGGCATAACACTACCCTTCTTAACTCAAAATGTTGTGGTGTATAGACTTAAAGTGAAAGTGTTTAGTGTTATAAATATTTTCATTGATGTCAAATTATCATTTAATGTCTTAAGGTGTTTTTAATGTTTATATCTTGGATAAAAGTGTGTTAATATTAATTAAATATTAATGATATATTTTTGGTTACATAAAGATAAAAGAGGGCCCATGAAGAAGTCAAAGAGTCATCACTAAAGACAAAAGAGGAAAATGACGCATTTCTCCATGAAGGGTCACCTTGAGGAATCTGAAGATCCATCACTAAAGATAAAAGAGGAAAAGGATGCATTTCTCCATGAAGGGTCACCTTGAGGAATTCAAAGAGTCACTAGGTAAAGACAAAGAAAGAATTCAAAGGGTCATGCAAGGGTGAATTCCAAAGGTCATTTGGAAAGATATAAAAGGAGGCTTTGGAATCCATTTTTTATTATGTAAGAGAATGATTTTATCTATTTAAGAAGATCAGAGGAAAGAAGAGAAAAGAGAAGAGATATAGTAGTGTGTTATCATTTATTGAGAAAGTAACATTGAGAGATAGTTAGTGTTTTACACACAAGAGGGGTTGGTTATCCTATGGGTGGGTGCTTATGAATAATTGTTGTGTTGGTGCTCAGTAAAGGGGTTGATGATCCTAAAATTTGGTGCTTATAAACTTTGTAACTTGAGTTGGTGCTCATTTATATACTTGAGATAATTCTCTGTGGTTTTTCCCACTTTGGGTTTCCATGTAAAATCTAGTCTCTCTCTCTCTCTCTCTCTCTCTCTCTCTCTCTCTCTCTCTCTCTCTCTCTCTCTCTCTCTCTCTCTCTCTCTCTCTCTCTCTCTCATCTAGTACATGTTATTTATTTTAGTTTTATTGAATATCTTGAATGTATGATTAAGTGGTTAAATTAAAAGGAATTTGATTAAGTAAAATATATATATCACATGGTTAACAATTGGTATTAGAGTAGATTCCTTCAGAAAGAGTTTAACAACTTGAAGGTAGATCAAGGAAAGCACAATGGATAAGAAGCTAAAGAAGGAGAATAAAGAATTGAAATTTATGGTCAAGGCTCTTAAGGAATAGGTGTGTATCTTGGATTCTAATTTGGCTATAGAATCAAAAGAAGATAAGATGTTTATTCAGGATCTTAAGAATCAACTCAATGTTGTAAATTCAAGTTTGAAATCAAGAGAAAAAGATTGTAATAAGTTGAAGTTTGATTTAAGTTATTTGAAGGATAAGCATGAGAGGCTCATAATACATGTTGAGAAAGATCATGAAATATCATTCCAAGGTAAAAAGGATGCAAGTTTTAAAGGCAAATTGAAGAAGCCAATCAGGCAGTCCAATGCTTTCAGATTTTCAAATTCTTTTCATGGCCATTGTTTTGTTTGTCATCATGTTGGTCATAGGGAAAGAGACTATATAAGGAGAAGTAATAAATCAAAGGGAGATCTTAATCACATTCAAGAAAAAGGTATGAGAAATGTTGTTTGATATTTTTGTCATAAGTTTGGCCATATTGATCAATTATGTCCAAATAGAGTAAAGAGATCTTAAAGGTATGTCAAAGGATATGGAGCCCCTATAAGGTATGAGAAGAGAAAAATTCAAGTTTGGAGACCTAAGACAGTAAAGGTTTAATAGGTTGAATTTAAGAGTGAGTATAAATTACTTGCTATAGTGAATAATGAAATATAGAGGAAGGATTGTGAAGAATTTCTTATTACATTTGAGCATGAACCTTGTCAAGATAAGATAGTTACAAGAGTTGAGAAGATGAAAAACATAATGAATGTTGAGGTTAGTAAGTCAAATAAGTTAGATATGCTAAATGGATTATAAGAAAAAGACACAAGAAGATCAAGGAAGTAATAGAGGAGATGTGGGAATCTCTTGAGATTTTGTTCTCAGACATTTGTGTGGGGTGTCTCTTCTAAGCTTCAAGGAGACACTTTCAAGAAAAATTGAATCATGGTGGATGTTGTTGGGTCTTGGATATGTTTCATGACAAGAAGGTGAGTTGGCAGATTAATTTATATATCAGTTGAGGGGGAGATAAGTGTAAGTTGTAGGAAATAGGTATAGGGAATAGGGGTAGAAATAGGTATAAGGAATGGGTACAAGAATAGGTTCAAAAAATAGGATGCTATAGTAAGGAGGAGTTACTATATATTTTCAATTGGTTCAGTTTATAGGTCTCCATTTCAGGTTGGCATATGCGGTACAAGTTTTTAGAATTGGTGACAGTTTTAGGTTACCATCAAATACAAAGGGGGAGATTGTTAGAAATATTGTCATTGATGTTAAATTAGCATTTGATGTCTAAAGATGTTTTTAATGTTTATATCTTGGCTAAAATTGTGTTAATATTAATTAAATATTAATGACTATATTTTTGGTTGCATAAAGACAAAATAGATCCCATGAAGAAGTTGAAGAGTCATCACTAAAGACAAAAGAGGAAAAGGATGCATTTCTCCATGAAGGGTCACCTTAAGGAATCCAAAGAGTCATCACTAAAGATAAAAGAGGAAAAGGATGAATTTCTCCATGAAGGGTCACCTTGAGGAATTTGAAGAGTCACTAGGTAAAGACAAAGAAATAATTTAAAGGGTCATGCAAGCGTGAATGCCAAAGGAAATGTGGAAAAATATAAAAGAAGGCTTGGGAAGAAATTTTATATTATGGAAGTGAATGATTTTATCTAGCTAAGAAGGGATGATGAAAGTAGAGAAAAGAGAAGAGATATAGTAGTGTGCTATCATTTGTTGAGAAAGCAACATTGAGAGATAGTTGGTGTTTTATACACAAGAGGGGTTGGTGCTCTTATGGGTGGGTGATCATGAATCATTGTTTTGTTGGTGCTTAGCAAAGGGGTTGGTGCTCCTAAAATTTGGTGCTTGTGAACTTTGTAACTTGAGTTGGTGATCATTTATATACTTGAGATTTTTCTCTATGGTTTTTCCCACTTTGCATTTCCACGTAAAATTTGCTCTCTCTCTCTCTCTCTCTCTCTCTCTCTCTCTCTCTCTCTCTCTCTCTCTCTCTCTCTCTCTCTCTCTCTCTCTCTCTCTCTCTCTCTCATGTGGTGCATGTTATTTCTTTCAATTTTATTGCATATCTTGAATGTATGAGTAAATGGTTAAATCAAAAGGAATTTGATTAAGTAAAATATATATATCATGTGGTTAACATTTAGCATAAAATATATTAAGTCTATCAAGTGATGATAATGATGAGTCTAAAATAACCTTAAATCTAAATTGGAAATTAAACCTAAGTTTCCTCTAGTTTAGTGAAAATGGTGAACCCACTTAACACATGAAACCTATGAACTTGTAAATGTGTAATTTTGAATTTAAATTATAAGTGAAGGACTTAAAAAACTTTAGTAAAGGTCTAGACTCAATTGGGCAGCATAACTGCACCAAAGTGGATGATATGACTCTTAAGATTTTGATGAACTTTTGAACAAGGCAAATAAATGATCTCCCATAGGCATCATAACGCCTCTTTGTTTAAAGGGAAATTTGTACTATGTGTTTGGTTTTGGATTGTTTGTTTACACCAAGTTTTGAATCTAAAAAAGACTTTAATCTAAGACAAGGTTTCTTGGCATTATTGGAATATATCAATATACATCATTTGAGAGGATTTTAAGTGTTCATCCAAAAGTAAATGGACATTATATAGTAGGGTTTTTACTCCCCCCCTTCTCTCAAATGACAATACTATGACATGGACCTTGAGGCACACTTTGTACCAACAATACTTCCATGGTAAGTGGGGATTTGTCTAAAATCTAACAAGTTTCCAAATGATCTAGGAGAATCAATTGCACAATGATTTTCATGCCAAACATTAAAAAATAAAATCATGGATTGTGGGTTCATATCACTCAACTTGTTGCAAGAAGGTCTAGTCCTTTTTGTAACCACTACATCCTGTTATTTGCTTAGTGTAGTGTGATGTCCAAAGTACCACTACATCCCATGTGTAACTCTAAAAGAGTCAAATGAAGTTAATGTCAGGACATGAAAGCCAAATCAAAGCTTCCCTAAATAAATTATGAGAGGTGATGAAGTCCCCCTCATAAGCCAATATGCATAAATAAATAAAGCATAAAAATAGAAAGACTTTAGGGTCATTTTCAAGGTCACCCAAACTTTGATGAGTTTATGGGGAGTGATTTAGATGAATTTATTTCTAAGCCTTGGACTAGGCTACTTACAATAAGAATGGCACTTTTGATTCTAAGGGTTCCCTATGAGGGATAAATGGAAGAGCATACACACAACATTCCTCTTTTTGCCAAACAAAATTCAACTAAACAACTATTGCAAGTAAAAATTGAAAAGTGTGTTCAATTTTAAACCCAAATGAAATGTTTGGTGGTGTTCATTTGACCCCTTCATCTTAGTTGTAAAATTTGAAAAACATTCACAAAAAAAAATCAAAAAATTCCTTGTTAAACACCAAAAAAAAATTCTTAATCAAATTTTAAGATTACAAAAGTGATTTAAACATGTTTTGAGCAAATATCCCGCTTGGTCCTATAGCAAAATTGTTAGCATGTCCTTTAGATTTAAATCTATTTTGAGTTTGAAACAACAAACTTTAAAAAAATAGCTCTTATGTCTATGTTTTTGGAAAAACATAGTGATCGATGTCAGCCAATACCACTGACATCGGTTATAGGCAATCAAGATCTAACTGATGTCAGTTCTTTTGACCAATGTCTATTAAGCCAAGTAACTGATGTCAGTATTTCTATTGATGTCAGTTACTGTGTAAAAATCATGGCAACTAAAAATGGTAAAATAAAGTTATAAAATCAATTTACAAGAGTTTTAAAAGCTCAAATAAGTTTCTTAAGGTTGCAAAAGGATCTCATTCATGTGTAGGATGTGTCTAGTCCCATCGAGCATGCCATTATGTGATCTAGGAATTTGACTCAAGAGAGGATGGTTAATATGGTGTTAGTTCCAAAATGAAAACAAAATGAAATAAACACACTAATAACATAACATCTCTAGGCCTAGACACTAGGGAGAACTTAGTTAACAAAATAAAATGATAAGCACAACCAAAAATTAAGGAATGAAAACACAAGAATTCCTTTCACCTTCTTTGGATGCTCCAAATGCCTTTGTAATGGTGGCTTACTCAGCTTGTACTTCAAGAGGTCTTCTTCGATAGAGTGTGGCTACCTTCATCTCCTCTTGGTACCTTCGGCTTGTGGCTTGGCTTGGCTTGGAATCAATTTAGAATTATAACACTAGTTACTTAAAGCTTTTGGAACCAATCCTGCATTATAACTTTGTACTAATTAATCTTAGAAATGATGTTGTGAGGCCTCCTATTTATAGAATTTTGGATTTGATCAGGATCAGTCTCAACCATCCATCTCAAGATTAAAATGTGTGGTTGAGGATTAATTCAATTTTGTAATTAAAATTTTTAATTATCCTCATCATGACATTGGAAGAAGGGGAAATTAAGAGTCATGGAGGGCATCATGGAAGGAATTGATGAGTCATGGAGGGCATGAATCTTGATATTTATGGCATTTATGACCTAGGGATGTCTTCCCAAGAAATGAGGTCACTTGATGATGTAGATATTTAATATTCATTTCTAAAAACAAATATTCAACAAGTTTCCATGGAATTTTTTATTATGCCTTGATTTGGGTTAATTAGCTCTTAAGCATGATTAAGTAATTTGTGCACAAATTACTCAAATTGATCAGAATGTCTTGTTATTGGTCCTAAATTTGATTGAATTAGAATTGGAAGTCTACATCAGATACATTGGAACCATATTCTCATTTAGGATGTTACCAAAAAAATAACAAAGGAACACGTCTTGTGTAAAATTTTTGGTAGGAAAGAGTAGTCCAGAGCACATAGGTGCAAATTTGGCATTTTGACTCAAAATTAAATGATCAAAGTTAGCTAGCCTATAAATTACATTGCCCTATTTAGGGATACCTTGGCTAAAATCAGAACTTGAATATGTAAGTTTCACATCTTTTAGAATGTGTTAGTTTTTTTAGGCCAAATTATGCATTTTAGATGGAAACTAGCCAAAAACCTGATAGGAGGTTATCGACAGCCAATTTTAGGTGTCTACACTAACTCAACTCACCTCCTGCATAATTAGGTCTCTTTTAGTCCTAGCTAAACACACAACTCAGGAAACCATACCCTACTAGAATGATCCAAAAATAATGAAATATTTTAGAGAACATCAAACCACATTGGATTTCCATGTTTCATGAAATTTTAAGGGTATAAACTCAAGTTATTCACTTTTCAAGTTTGAAACCCTAGTTTAGGTTTAGACAGTGTTATGTAAGGCTGAGGGATTACCAAATGAGATATTTTGAGCTATAAGGAACTTAAAATGATACTAATACCTATAAAAGGTATTACCAACTTGAATTAAAATTATATAATAGGCATTTCATATTTATCAATCATCAAATGTCTCCATCATGCAAGGATATAGAATTCTGAGTGTAAAAAAAAGACCATGTTAGTGAAATTTAAGGTTTTGATATTAATATTGATTTATAAGTGGAATTATTAATTTTTTAAGTCATTTTAAACCTTCTTATAACCTCTCTAATCATTTTCAAGATTTAAAAAAAAATGCCACAAGTATCTTGAATTCAATTCATAGAATTTTGATGCTCTTATTGATTATATTTATTGATAGGGTTCTTCATGTTTGTATAGGGTGACCTCAATATATAAATTAACCAAAATAATATATTTAAATATATTAAATAATAATTAGTGGTTATCACATACCATTAAACCTTCATCAAAACATTTAAATGAACCTCCAAGACTCCCTTGTTCTCTTTAGCAGGACTATGTTCAAAATAGAATTCTTAAGTCTTGTATAAATTGTGTATTAGAACTTAACATGTAGGTTAAAAAATAAATTTCATTATTTATTCTAGGAAAAACAACCCTATAATATGAAAAACATACTAATATTCTCTATGAATTCAAAATAATTCCTTATTTCATTCATCTCCTTACTCAAGCATAGAATTTTAATAATATAGGCAGAGCTCTCTTCTTAATATTGATGGTATTATTGTCTTTATTAAATCTAAAAATATGTTATTCAAATTTATCCTAACTGAATAATCTCCTCAAACACATACTATCCTTATACATGAATTTCCATCCTTTTTTCACTCAAAAATGTAAGGTTAACTCTCTTTTCTTGGCCAAATCATGTAGGTGGCACCCACAACTTTATTATTCTTACTTACATTGTTCTTTTTCTCATTAATTTAACATTAATATCACTCAAACACATCCATAGGACCTTATGGGACCCTAAAAACCTTCACCAACCTTTACCTTACACACTAAACCTCACAACATCACTCAAAATCTTGTTGTAAATTCAAAATTTCAAATTAGGCTTTGGTAGGAAAACCTAGATAACTATGAAACACACACTCTCAAAGACTTATAATGAATAAGGGTCCTTATAAAAACTATCATACCCTAACAAGACCAAAAGTGGTAAATATGAACTCTCAAACACATTTACCTACTTTTCAACTTGTGATGCTCTACATAAGTGTGACATTTAAACATGCCCCTTGTATGATGTATCTATTGACTCTTCAAGTCACCCTAACCATGCGAAACTCATTATAAACTATAGGAGGATTTATCAATCACATATTTTTGAGTTCTTAAAAAGGATAAGTTGTGCATATATGCTCCCCATAATTCCTAAAGTTGTCAATTGACATATATCCATGCATCAACCAAGTATCTATGCATGCTTATAAGCAGATCCTTATTATGAACCCCACACAAATATTTCCACACCCTAATTAAAAATTAATTAATATAGGTGCACATAAGTTATGTACACAAGGATATAGGACTTTAAACAATATGTGTGATGAAATGCACAGAGCATAGGCTCTAGTTATGTGCATACACATAAGATCCTCATTTATCCTATGTGATCCTCTTCGAAGGACTTATTATGTACAAATGAGAGAATCCCATGCCTATTAATAGATAATTATAACCATGACTTCATAATTCATAGGTTGAGAGCTAAACCACATTCCATCCCTACCATAGATTCATAACTTCCCTACATTATTATTTCATTATTCTATAGCTCCCATTAATTTACGTGTAGGACAAACACAAAGTAAATACACACTTATATATCTAAGAGAAGTACGTATTGATATTATTGAAGATAAGTAGGTGTAAACTATTCACAATGTTCAACTATATTGTAAGAATTATAAATAGGTTCACAATCTACCTGCACAACCTTACATGCATAACTTGCACAAAATTTTAAACAATTTGCAGGGTTTGGTACATATATAACTCTTGAAATAAGCTCACAAGAAACTCTAACATATGAATAAGAATGACATGACCAAATATAAATAAATATTATCTAGATTCCACATCAATAAAGTAGTCTAGGTGGGTAGATAGGTGGTGGCAAAAAGTAAAGGTGGTAGCAAGGCTTGATTGGACATAGAAGGAGGCTAAGTTACAATATAATTAGATGCAAAGGTGGTTTAACATGCACACATGTTAAATCCAACTAAAAGAGAATAATTATGTCCTTAATTCACACATAAATCATCTAAAAATCTAATAATGACCTCCTAGATATTTATATGGTCAGATTGTCAACCCAAATTGAATGAGCGTGGGTCTCATGAGCCATTATGTGAGAGTCTAGTTATCTTGAGTTATGAGCACAAAATTTCATATTAAGTTCCTATCTACCATATCAAATGATGAATTAATTACGTATGGCCTCACCCATACCTATAAAATCCTTGGTTTTCATTTTAAGATGAAACCCTCTCCTTTTTATAACAAAGCTTTATCCATTCAAGTTTGTAATATTGGCTTAGGACTTATAATTAATAAGAACTAAATCATCTTTATTTCATGATCTATGTTCTTAGTTTACTAAAGGCTATTGATATTTGTCTATGGATGTATATCCCTCTCATTTTTTTCCTCCCTTCATGTCTTTGTAGCTAATCGTGATCCCCTACATATAGCACATTGTGTATACACAGGTCTACATAGGCATTATCTATGGACCATTTTGTATCCCTCTTGATGTTGTATTATGTTCCCATGCCTATGATTATGTAGCGCATAATTGATTTGATGAATATGTTTTAGTTCCTTAGTTTTATTATGTCATGAAGTGGTTGAGGTGCTCTCTATATTCATGGTGCATCATCACTTTCCCTTTCAATAAGCCTCTTATCCTCTATCACCTCTTTTCCTTTTTCAATATTAGGTTTAACATTAGTCATAGATATCTCTTATACTCTTTTTAGTTCTATACACTGGTCCTAAACTAGGTGCACTTAGATTAGAAGTAAGTCGACCTTCTCCAAAAGTTTATATTGAGGAGCACAAGGGTCCCACACTTTGGGGATATTCCCATTATTTTTATGAGATGCAGTATATTATGCACATATTAGTAATCTCAAATATGCTCATGATCCACATTGATTACTCCCACACATTATGTAAGCACTTATGTTACCTACACCAAGTGATCCCACTATAGGCCCATCTTCAATCACCCCCACACAATAAGCTACCCATGGGTGCACATTTAAAATTATAAGAGTTTATGGCATGCCCAGTGGGACCTATTCAAATATTTAACTAAGAATTAGTGATATACAAAGTACCTAAAGACTCCAAGTATTCTTGTTTTGAAAAGATTAGTTCTTCATCTATATTCTATGATAAATGAAATCATCTTCATGAGGTACAATTTTTATTTTATTGAATTATCGATACCTACAAGAAGAAGAGGAGTTAAATCATCATTATCCCCTTTCAGGAGAAATAATTATTTAAGATGATCTTCCCTTAGAGCTTATTCTACTCCCCAATTTGGTAGATTCCTTGTGCCTAGAGGAAGATATTTCCTTATCTTATTCATGGCTACACTTATAAATCTATTCTTTGTTCCCTTTAGTGGAGGTAGTCTATTCGCCCTCCCCTAGTATGATAGTATTCTCGTAGTTACTCTTAAGATAATCCCCTACTTTATTGGAGAGAATTATAATACCCCTATATAGCACATACAATATGTTTCAAACATTTTTTATGTCTACAATGTAACCAAAGACAAATTTGTAGTGTGACTCCTTGCCTTTTCTTTAAAAGGAAGAGTGCTCTAGTGGTAACAACATTTTCAGCCTCATACTATAAAAAATTGGGATGAGTTAGGTGTCAAACCATGTAGATAATTTTAAGAGAAAAGTAACGACCTATCATTGATGGAGTAAATCACTACCATTAAAAGAGCTCCACATAATACAATGGTCAACTTAAACTTCAGATTCCATAAGACTTGGTATCAGATTCCACCATTGGTAAAACCTTCTCCTAATACCAAATTTTTATAATTTTTAAGAGTGATAAACATTTATTTGGCCATGATAATTAAATTCATGGGAGGAAAAATATTACCTGATGCATATGAAATTACTATGCATGCAAAAAATTATTTGATCCAATTAGGGAAAATTGCACCCAAAGCCCCTATGCTTTTATTCCCTGAGCCCCCATCTAGAATTCAACCTACCTTTCCCTCTTTTATAACTATAACCCCAATCCCTATTTCAAATAGAACACCCATTTCAACTTATACACATCCAAGTGAGATATACAAAGTTAAATCATAATTGTAAAGTTTTAGAAATGAGCTAGTAACACTCAAAATGTAGCAAACGTAGAAATCTAGGCCTTACCAACCCTTCAACCAGCCATATCAGCCAACCAATACCCCTATAAAGGTGGCACACAATATCTAAAATAGATCTTATATAATAGGCCACTTTATACACAAAATTTGAACACTCATATAACATCTATATCCCTCATGTATGTGTAGAATAACATGTTACAAGGCTATGAATGATGTTTTCCATATGATCAGTCACATAATCAATCTATGTACACAAATGGAGTTTTAAATCAAATGCCTACAAGGAAAAATATGTCACCACCTTAGGGGATTTCAATAATTTTAGTTATGTAAGGGGATGAATTGTAAATACAATGCTATGTACCTAGGGATATGATATATTATTGTATATGGGTTGATGGAGATGCCAACATGTGGCACACATCCCCTTAGTTAGCTATATGGGTATAATATATTAGGATAATAGAGTAACTTGTGGAAGTATTACATTGGGTAATGGTCGGCCTACAATAGGATTAGTAGGCTACCCATCCATGGGTTAGATATATATATATATATATTATCATGGTAAAGATATCAAGTAAGCATTGAGTCTTCTATTGTAAGAGGATATTGGAGGTTGTCCCCTCGAAGAGAAATTATTGAGTTATTCCTTCCTAAAGGAGTATTATATGGTGTTTCCCTACCTTAAGGGTATTTCTGCATATATTGATAGAAATACCCTTAAGGTAGGGAAACATCATATAATACTCCTTTAGGAAGGAATAATTCCACAATGTCTCTTCGAGGGGACAACCCCCAATATCCTCTTAAATAGAAGACTCAATGCTTAATTGATATCTTTACCATGATAATCATCTCTTATATATATACATCTATCTAACCCATGGATGGGTAACCTCCTAATCCTAGTGTAGGCTGACCATTACCTAATTTACTACATCCACAAGTTACTTTATTATCCTAATATATTGTACCCATATAACTAACTAAGGGGATGTGTGCCACATGTCGGCATCTCCATCAACCCATATATAATAATATATCATATCCCTAGGTACATAACATGCAAGCACAATAATAATGTTGTTCTAATCTCATGAATTGGCAAGAGGATGAATTCATTTATGTGTATGAAAATGAAATTCTAAGTGCATGGATTAACCTAGTTGATTTTAACACAAGCTTCAAAGGAGGGAATTGGGAAGAGAGTTATCTTTTTCTACACCCTCAAATTTTACATCCAAAATTCCATGCACAAACATTGAATACATAATGCCTATAGGGACCTTCCAAATATACATGGAGATAATCGAATATAAAGAGACTTAGTCTTAGATTATCATGCAGGTATGAGATGAAGTTACCATTCAAAGACCTTAGTCAAAAGGGATTTAGATACCATTTAATATAGTTGAGAAAATGAATAAAAATGGCCTAAATGTGATGATGTGGGACACTCTTGCTATTGCTTCTCAAATGAATTTATTAAAGGATGCCCTAGAGGGCTTCCAATCACTTGAGCCACCATAAACCATGCTCACTGCTCCTACAATCCTATGTCATCCAAGCCATGAAGAAGCACATATAAGAAACAAACCACCCCATTAAACATTTATTTAACTATTAGAAAACACCTCATATATAATTATATGATAGACTCAGGGATGATCAACTTAGTGATGCCAAATAAAATCATAGACATATTAGGTATAACATATTCTCCCATCTCAAAAGGCATCATCCAATTGGATGGCACAATATTTAAAATTATGGGGATCATCAAGGACCTAAGCCTCACTTTTCTTTCATGTTTAAGCCTATCCATTACATAGGGCATTATAATAATTTACCTACCTCCTAATTTACTATATTCCTTAGCTTAGATTTCACTATGAAGATGGGTTAATACCTATCCTCATATTGGTTGCACATGCTACTCAAGATCAGATATGGAAACAAGGTGACCATTAAGGCCGAACCCATTTCTAAAAATCATATAGATCCATACTCTCCTAGTCTGGTAGATATGAATTTCAATATGTTTGACCAAGATGATAATTTAGTTCTCCATGAAACTACATCCATTGAGGGGATCCTAGACAACTTTTTTGATGAATGGGTGTGTGAACAATATGAGTGTAACCCATATGGTTACATATAAGAAGCATGTCTAGGCACATATTATATTCTTAATATGATCCCTTGTTGTCAAGTCTCATGAAAGTGTAATAGGATATCAAAGGTATGTGTTGGTTATATTTTGATGGCTCCCAAAGCAAAGATGGCATAGGAGATAGAGTGGTAATGATTTCCCCTCAAAAGGATAAATATTTCCATGCATTTAGGTTGTAGTTTAGCTACATAAAAAATGTCAAAAAATATGAGGTGCTAATACAAGGTCTCCAATTGGAATAAAATAAAGGAATAAAAGTGTTGTAAGCATTTAGTGACAACGAACTAGTCATAAACTAGGTCAGAGTGTAGAATATATCCAAGAATAGTCTAATAAAAGCTTACAAAGGTAGGGATTAGAACATAATTGAGGGGTTTTATTATTTCAATATCTAATCCATACCAAGGGCCCAAAATGATTATGCTAATAAGATCATAACTATAAGTGTGCAATGTGACCTCTTATGTGATATAAGGAATGAGTCAAAGTAGATCATAAAATTTTTAGTCATACCAATAGTCTTTAATAATACAAGTAATTTGTAGGTGTTGGAAAATTATTAACATATCATTAAATTATTATATTATGAAGCTAAATTTTGTGCCAAGGATCAATCATAGCTCCAAGCCCAATATGAGTAACAAATCATCCAATTAAAAGGAAATAAGCTAGCTATGGGGTTGGACGTGATGGGAATCATCTTCAATTATGATGACCAGCTCAAGGGTGAGATAATAAACATGATGGTTAAGGAAGAGATCTTAAAGTAGGAATCCATCTCTAATGACAAGCTCTTTAAGTTTAGTAAGGTGTGCTCTCTATCTTAAATCAAAGAGTTCATCAAACTAAGTAGAAGATATGATTATATATTCACATGGAGCTAAACTTATCTTGCCTTTGGGGGTACATCTAAACATAATGCCACTTTAATAAACCCTAATTACAATAAGGATTTTATCCTTTATACATTTGGTGGACATGACAAAATCTAAATAAATATGTTTCTATGCTATTTCACTTTTTACATTCAAAGAAGGAATTAAGAAACTAAGAAGAATGGTCAAGGTTAGATGTTACCTGGATGTAGTCGTGCGTACCAAAATCAGACGTTGGAAGGTACTCCTCTTTGGCTGTGGAGGAATGACACCTGCAAAGAAAAAGAGACTAAAACACAAAAAATGTTAGATGAGGAGATGGTGGGCTATCAAGCAAAAGCTTGATCCCTGAAGTACGAAGACTTCCTTGAGGGATATCAACCCACTAATAAAAAATAGAATATTTGATATAAACAAAAATCATGAAAGACAAAATGAAAGAAATAAAAGACAAAAAGCAAAATGCATACCTGATATGTAGCAAATTGCTCTGCATAGTCACTGGTGTCAGTCTCTGTGCCGGCGTCGGTCAAGGAAGGGTGCCAACGTCGGTTAAAGTGCCAGCGTTGGTAGGGGTAATGATCAGCGTCGGTCGGGGCAGCAGTTTTTGGATGGGGTCTGGTCGGGTCTGGAGAGGGTTGTAGGATTGCAGAATGGTCTGAAGTTTTTGTCTGAGGGTTAGGGAGCCGGTTTGGGAGTCAGAGGGATTGTTTGGGGGTTTGTGCAAAAATATGGGTAGAGTTATAGACTGTATATTCTAAAAAGGATGGATAGAGGTGATACGGGAGGAAGTCAAGTCGGGTCTGTAATCTGAATCTAAGTCGGGGTGGTAATATCAATTAAAAACAATAACCAGAGAACACAATAAAAGCATAGAAGAAACACTTACCTGTTACACGCTAAAGATAGAGTAGGAGACATAATTGATGTTGTCGGTATGCTGCAGAAGTTCAATGTAGCAGACCTCCAACGAGATGACTGAAGTAGAATACCTATACCAGAGAGAGAGAATATGAAAGATTTGATTGTAGATTGATTGGATGCAAAAGTTGGCTGATCATTCTGAAGGTTGAATGAAAGAATGTTTTGAAAGAAGGTCTGATAACCGATCGAGAAACTGATTGGCAACTGAATAATGAAGCCCGGATAATAGATAATGGATAACGGATCCTGCGTTTGGGTTGAGAACATAGTATTAAGGATAATCGATGCCAGTAGGACTGCCGACATCGGCCGAGTAGTGACCGACATTAGCGATGTCAGCCGAGTAGTGACCGATGTCGGCAGATGCAGAATGGGGACAGAGGCTAATTTTAGCTTTCTACTCATTTTTATATGCTACCAGGGGCAAGGCTCATGGGAAAATAGTCGACAGGGGTTAAATAGGCATGGGAGAATAAAATGGGGGTTAAGGGAAGGACGACAAGGGTTAGACACAATTTTGGTGTCTACATTTGCCCCTTTTTGTCTTGTTGGTTGTTCTAGATGAAATGCAAGACAAAAATAGGAGGTGGTTGCCCCAGGTGTGGGATAAGGTCAATTTTGTCTTGTTGGTTGTTCGAATGAACAACAAGACAAAAACAGGAGGTGGATTGCCCCAATTATGGATGAGGTATTCCCCCTCAAAGCAAGAGTCGAGGGAAGGGAACTGGGAATCGGGTGCTGATTTGATAAAGAGTAGATGAAAAATGGGTGAGGGTGAACACTGCAATAGTTGTAATTGTG
This sequence comes from Torreya grandis, assembly GCA_037957365.1. NCBI lineage: Eukaryota > Viridiplantae > Streptophyta > Pinopsida > Cupressales > Taxaceae > Torreya > Torreya grandis. The sequence continues at coordinate 573,952 of JARHVA010007272.1, read as the reverse complement.
TGCATACCACTACACGAGATGGTCAGGTTAAATTATCGCAGGTCGAGGGTCAAGGAGTGCCAAAATTGAAATAACTAGGCCCCAGCATGTGGTCGTAGCTAATCGGGTTATTCAATCGAAGCTGTAGCTCCAATGGGTTGTCATCTTCTAGGTATCCTAGGCTCAGGAAGTGCTCCTAGAAACATGAAAAAGTCACAAGTAGTGCAGATCAACTAGCTTGTGATCTGATACTTGTGAGGGTCCAAAATATAGTCTGCGCACAATTTTGCTAACCAGTCATGAGGTAGCATACAGGCAAAAACAACCAAGGCAACATTGTCTTGGAAGTGGTCAAAGTCGGAGGAGATAGGCATGATCTCTAATGGTCATTGGTCGAGGTGGATGAATGGACGAAAGGATGTGGCCGAGCTAACCTCAAAAGACGTTATGTGATCTGAGTGCTGCCTACATAGCCCTTGTGTGAAGGGCCTCAGGCCAATGTAGTTCTCCCTAGAAGGGAGGAAGGGTTAAAGGGATGGAATTGGTCTTGGTCGAGGGCAAGGTCATGGTCAAAAGGAGGAAAGAAGGTTTGTCCATCAGAGAGATGAATAAATGAGGGTGGTTGAGCTAACCCCAGAAGATGTTATGTCATCTGAGTGCTGCCTACATAGCCCTTATGTGAAGGGCCTCAGACCAATGTAGTTTGAACTAGTTGAGAAGATTGGTCGATGATTAGTTTGGTCATGTGTCGAAATGATGAGGAGAGAAAGATGTTATAGCCTTTTCCAAATGGTGTATTCTGCAACATTGGTTGAGGGGTCTTTCATCCCTAGCAATTTTCCATATTCGTGATGGATGTATGCTAAAGATGAATTGAGATCTATTTATGCTTCAACAAGTATTGGTTTATGCTTAACATAAATTGTGTCTGGTCGATAGTTTCCATGTGTATTGGTGTCTAGAGAAACTAGTGTGAATAGGCTATGGGAGTGGCCTCAAAAGAGAGTTGAGTTGAGTTGATTAGGTTTGACAAGTGATGAAGTTGAATGTGACCAAAGTGTAGAAGAAGTGAAAGGCATATTGCTCTTTCATTGACAAGGACCAGAATGACAACATAGATAGGGGTTATTAGAACCAAGAGCCCCATTCATGCATGATGTCGTTGACCATATGTTGTGTTAGAGAGGTAATCGAATCGCTTTGACATTAAAGTGAGCTCGAAGTCCCTTGATCAGGTGTTAGGATAGGAGGAAATAGGGTAACCCATTTTAAGAGTAGAGATAACCTTGCCCTTTTTTATGGGAGACCCTGAGACAACTATAAGTCAAGTCCATGACTCATTTTTTTTTTTTGGTGCAGACTGATCAATGCGGGAAGTATGCATAGAGATGTCATTTGCTTGGTGGTAATTTGCGAAGCTGATCAATGTGAAAAGCTTCTAAGAAAGATTTCTTTTTGTAGCAAGAGTTAGTCATAGCCATCCTTTGAGGGAGTGGTCTAGAATTTTGCTTAATATAAGGGCTTTTGAATAGCTGTCCTTCGAGGGAGTAGTCCATTAGCTACAATAATGATAGTACAGTTATCCTTCGAGGGAGCATTTTGCCTTTTTAATTTGATATTGATATGGTGACCGTGGATATTTTGACATCTTGATTTGTTTTGATAGAAATGTGAGTCATGGACAGGATTATAGAAGGTCAAGGGCTCCCTTTTATTAGGACAAAGCATCCATAATAAATAAAAGGGTTATAGAGGAATTGTTAAGAGGAATAGGGATGAAAGGAATTAGGACTAAGAGGATGGGGATTGCTCAAGGGATGAGCTCAAGTTAAATGTCAAGTGAATGAGTACTCGACTAACAGTAGAACAGTCGCAGATGCAATGCATTAAAAGGCTCAGGTTCTGGTCGTCCATCAAGAGAGGACAGACGATAAGTCCCTGATCCATACTTGTGTGTGATGATGAAAGGTTCGAGCCAATTAGGGGCAAAATTGCCTCGTTTACTTCACTCCATATTGGTCACATGATGATGATGATTAAGAATTTGGTTGATGTGGTCGCTGATTTGTCGAGACTGGTCGAGAGCCAGGTTGAGATTGGTTTTTGGTCGAGGTCATGATAGGCAGTATAAAGTCTAACTCCCCCCAGCCATTTGGTGGTAGGAAGAATGTCTAACACCCAGTGCAGATGAGATGGGGAGAAGATGAGGGGGAGAGACCTGGGTACCCCACCTAGTTGATAGGTCAGGGGTTCCCAAGCGAATGGCATTTAGGCATTGAAAAAGTTAGGAGGGATGGAAACCACTGACTCCGTAGGTGAAGGAGGAGGAATGGGTGAGCCTGGAGATTGGTCAATGGTTGGCTCAGGGCAAAGGTCTACGGAGGCCTGAGTGGGGTCGTGATATCCCAGGCCATACTGTTTCTTGGCATTGTCATCATTGAGCAGCTCGATGGGCTAATGGGAGCCCTGCTCATATCATCTGAAACCAAAACCCTTTCATGCACACCTATAAAGGTAAGTGTGTGCAAAGGTAGGGTTGCCAAGAAATGAGAAGTCTGATGTGAATGGTTGGGGTGAAGAGAGAGGGTTGCCATCAGTAGGAGCTTGATCAAGCCCCCCATAGACAAGGTTGGTTCGGAGCTGAGGAGGACCATAAGGCACGATCATCTTGATCTGATGGTCGTAATTAGGGCTATGATGAAGGCATCCATATTTTTGTAGAGTTTGGAACATGTCTAAGGCTAGCAAGCAATACTCCCCGAATGAAAGTCTTTGGAAGATGTCTTCCATGGGGTCTGTGGTTGTCGCTTGAAGGGGAGGTGTGAGGGCGACCGCCTATTGCGAACCGGTTGAAGCTTTCATAGATGGAGGCAGTGTCAAGATTGATGGCTTGATAGGAATGAGGACATCATTTGGATGGTAGGTGGTGTTACAAGTTTTGAAGGGTGAAGGGTCAGCAGGAATGGTGTGGACTTGCCCATCGTGCTCGAATTTCACACAATGGTGCAGGGTGGAGGGGACACAGGCCATGGCATGGATCCAGGGTCAGCCCAACAACATGTTGTATTAAAACTCTCCTTCGATGATATAGAAGAGCTCTGGGACTGTGCATGGACCAACACGAATGTGAAGGATGACTGTGCCAATGGTTGTGGCAGTGGTGTCATTAAAGGAGCACAAGATTGCGTTAGTTTTGGAGATGCAATTCTTGGGAAGAGCCAACTGATCAAATGCATGGGTGGAGATAATGTTGATGCTGGCACCATTATCGATCATAATGCATTTAATGCATGTCTGATCAACATAGGCAGTGATGAAGAGGATGGCATCCTGATCTTTCGTGTTGGATGTGGGAATCTCAGAATCACTGAATGTGATGGAGGCAACAGGGGCTAAAGAGTGGACAAGGGCAGCAAGTGGCTGGGGGTCCTCGGGTTGGACCTCCACTGCCTGTAGGGCTCTAATGAGGGCCTGACGATGCTGGGGTGAGGTTTGGATGAGGTCATAAAGAGACATCTTCACAGGCATCTGGTGGAGTTGTTTCAACATGGAGTCATGAATTACCCCTAAAGAGGAAAAAGAAGAGGGTTGAGGCACGCCAAGGATAGAAATCTTAGGCTTGGGCAGTTGAGGTGGATTGATGAAATGGTAGGTCCAAGGAATGGTGTCTTTTTATTTTGCCTTGGCCTTTTGTGACCTAGTGGTTATGTGAATGGCATTGATTTCAAAGATAGGAGGTGAAGGAGATAAAGGGGTTGTAACCTATTGATGAGATGTTGATGGGTTTAAAGAGGTTGGAGGGTTATGAGAAGGAGTTAGGGGTCGATCAAGAGTGTCCTCAAAGATAAGGGTGTCTTTCTCTAGATAGCGGTGAATGACAGCCTTGAGGGCACAACAAGTCTCGATATCGTGTCTTGGCGTACGATGGTATAAGCAAATCTTCGTGTTGTCGAACCAGGAGGGCTTAGACCTAAGGGGTTAGAAAGGCCTAATGGGTGGAAGGGTTATGCTAGAAGTCTACAAAATTTGGTGTAATATCAGAGAGTATGAGCCCATTAAAGGGTCCATGCTCGGTGATGTGTGCGATGCTGGTGACTTTTGCTTGGGCGGAGTTGAAAGAGGCTTTCATACCACCTTTTGGGTTGATGGTACGGTGACAGGCAGAGATGGTACATTCTTCATGAGAGGTACCACCCTTGTGGGAGAGGGTAGGCTAGCAGTAGGCAAAGGAAGTAGAGGAGGCAACTAGTTTTGATTAGAAGTATGAGTGGGGAGGACTTTGGTCAAGGTAGAAGGATGAGGGCCCAAAATGGAGGGCAATGGTGACAAGGGAGGAGGAGTTCACCTCTGTGGTTTGTTAGTCTTCTTTGATTTTATTTGAAGACTACTATTGGTCAAAGTCTGGTCTAAGTCCACCTTCACTTGTGGATGAGTGAGGTTGGAGACAGGGTGAACACCGAGTGACTTGATTGGTTTAGACGGGGTAGATGAGGGTTTCGGTCCTGATGCGGTTGATTGAGGTGTAGACGGTCTAGAAGTGGAAGTCTGGTTTTTGTTGAGAGTCTTGGGAGATTCTTCCATAGGAGGATTAACAGTATGAGATGAGAGGGCACGGGCATGTTGAAGAGCTGTGAGACGCTCCCACAATACCTAATGCTCCACTTTCCTTGAAGGGAGAAGTTTGAGTTTCTCCATTAATCGGGAAAATGGCTGAGAAGATGTTGGATGAGGTTTGGGTTCTTGAGAAGATGTTAATGGTTGTGGGACTGAAAGTGTGGTAGTCTCAGTCCCAAGGCATGATGAAGTCGTGACAGGTTCGTCCTTGGTTGGAGATGAAGGAGAGGCAGGTTCTTCCCTGGGTGGAGAAGAAACTGGAGAATGAGGCTCCTCAAGCGGGTAAAGGGCGGGGATGATTGTGCCCTCCACTTGTGGTCGAGGAGTAGGAAGGGTTGGGTCCTCCATAGGCAGCAAGAAGGAGGATGGTGAAACCGGTGGTGCTGGTAAGGTTGAGGCGTCCTCTAAGATGAGAGAGGTTGACGGAGAACTAATCGGAGAAAGAGGTTCATCCACATGTGATGGACTGATGGATGGACTCACCTCTTGAGGTTGTGAAAGAGTCTGGTCGGGGATGAAGAGCGAGACTGCATTGACTATTCGAATGTTGTGCTCATGAATGTCATCAATCAAGGTCTGGACATTATTTTGAGTTGGTGGATGATTGGGGAATGGTTATTTGAAGATGTCGATACCCTGATTAGGTGGTGCATTGGGATTGTCTAGGATGAGGTCATCCTTTTCAAGCATGTCTTGGATTATGTTTTTAAGGGTTTTACAGTTTCCCATGTCATGTCCCTTAACACGGTGGTAGTTGCAGAAGTCATTTTCCCTATACCACGCAGGGATGGTGCATGAGGGATCAAATTATGGAGGTGGTCAGATCTGGGGGAGATTGAGGACCCCCTGTTTGACGAGTTTTTCTAGCACAGATGCTTATGATTCTCTAAGTGGAGTATACTATCATTGTACGTATCTCTGCTGGAATTGGCGGGTGATGCTTTGGGACGTGGATGGTTCAAGATGGTTAGTTGAAGGGGAAGAGGAGGAAGATCTAATGACCATAGCGTTTGCTGAAGCTTTAGATTTAGGATTGGATGAGGAAGGCTTAGAAGAGGGGTCATTGGTCTTGGAGTTGGGAATCTTTCTTCGCAACTTGACTTTATTCTCCTCGATGGCACGTAACTCAAGTTTACGGGCCATCGTGAAGGCTTTGTCAAAAGTGCGGAAGGTCTGAACCCTTAAGGTGGAAGAAATATGTTTGGCACAGGCTTGGGAGAAAAGTTTAATAAGTTCAGGTTGGGGTAAGGAAAAGGAGAGTTGATTGATGAGGCCCCTCCATCGAGTGATGAAATTAGCAATGGATTCGTCCTCGAATTGGCGGATAGAATAGAGGTCTGTGATTGAGACCTTCTTGGTGATGTTGATAGAGAAATGATCAAGGAAGAGCTGGGCTAGCTGAGTAAACGTGAAGAGGGAATGGCTGGCAAGGGAGCTATACCAGTCAAGCGCAGCACCTGAGAGAGACATAGGAAACATGCGTAAAAGTAATGCATCATCATGGGCGATAAGGTAACAGGCATGTCTGAATGCCCGTAAGTGCTGTTGTGGGTCTTCCTTGCTTTGAAAATGAGAAAACTTAAGAAGTTCCCACTGGCTGGGATATGGCCTGATCGGGACAGAAGGATGAATGGGCTCATTGCAAATTTGTTCGTATGAGAGAGTATTGCGTGAGCCAGAAACGGAGGTCTCTAGACTAGACATCTTGTCCATCATCATTTTGATGATATCTACTAACGGATTGGCGGGTGGAGTGCCCCCTAGATTGTAAGGTGCTTGAAAGAGGCTAGAAGAGGCATACGACGTAGTTGGTTATACCAGTAAGGGCGCAACGTACAGATGACTAGTCGTAGGGATAGAAGAGGAGACTAAGGATGGTAGGGTAGAAGGCATGGCTAGGCTCGATGTTGCCATGGGAGGTTGGTTAGTGGTAACATGGGCCAATGGATAGGTGTCCACCCTAGTGTTGATAGGAGTAAGGGTAGGTGGAATAGAGATGACCAAATTTTGAAAGGGGGTAGAGAGTGGTTGAGTGGGCTGAGGTTGATAGGGGGCCGAAACCCCGGTGGAAGTGGGCCCAAAGATGGAGGGAGAGGCCACACTTAGATGGTTGGTAAAAGGCTGGTCATTGGTCGAGGCAATAGCCTGGGTGTCTAAAGGTTGAACTATGAATGCTGTTGATACAGCTATAGTCTCGAGAAGAGAGGTTGGCATTCCGTAAATTGGATTGCCCAAGGAGTCTCGCGTTTGACTATTCGCGAGATAGTGCTGCAAGGCTTTGACGTTGAGGTCCAAGAATCATGCAAAATCTTGGTCCCCTTCTGGAATAATAGGAGTCTGGGTCAGGGATGGTCTAGTAGGAGTTCTTTTAGTCTCCGAGTGGAACTCCATTATAGGACTGGTTATGGACGGGGTAGACGGAAGCGGGTGATGCCTCGCGTGATCGACTAGAGCCTTGGCTTGGCTACGAGTCAGAACCATTCAAGGCAAGAAAGAATGTCCTCACAAGCTCAAACAAGCAGATAAGAACAGAAAAGATGAAGAACACAAGCAAATCCTAAAAAAAACCCTAGGAGTAAATTATTAGGATTATAGTGGCTTATGCCTTAGAATATGTGTAGAGGAAGATTGGCTTTTGAGTCGGGTCCTAGAAGAAGTAGTCTATGGGTGGTTTTGGGTTAGTTATGGTGCTCAAAAGTCTGTGTTAGGTTTCGTACTTGGCATGGTGCTAAGGAGCAAGCTCCCCTCACTTCACAATTCTAGTGATTAAGCTGGTCTCGCTTAGCCAAAATATACTTCCCCTAGAGATTAGACTCTGCTAGAGAATAGAGTGGGCTTTCCCCTTGGTGATGAAATCCAAGTAAGATCGTCGGGACGGGTAAGGTATCCGCTGGGTGATGAAATCCTAGTCAGGCCTTGTCTCAGGTAAGTTAAGATGTTTTTTTTGTGCAAGTGGTTTGGTCATGTACCATAAAGTGGACTAGATTAATTCAATATGCGATTATTAATTACTAGGTGTGGTCTAAGAAATGCAAGCAAGCAAAAATGAAAGTGCAATGTGTTTTAAGCCCAAGTCGAAATGTGAAGTTGGAATGAAAACAAGTTGAGAAAGGGTTGAAGAATATGATTTTTGACTAGTCTAGAAGTGCAAGAAAAGAAAGAAAAGTTCTTTTTAGTCCTGCTGATGGTGTCGTTTAGAAGAGACGAAAGAGGTGAAAATGGAGAAACCTAATGCACCTATATGAAAAGAAAGAAAGAAAGAACCCAAGGAAGGCCCTAGGGTCCCATCGGGCGTGCCAAAATGTTTCTATGCTATTTCACTTTTTACATTCAAAGAAGGAATTAAGAAACTAAGAAGAATGGTCAAGGTTAGATGTTACCTGGATGTAGTCGTGCACACCGAAATCAGACGTTGGAAGGTAATCCTCTTTGGCTGTGGAGGAATGACACCTGCAAAGAAAAAGAGACTAAAACATGAAAAACGTTAGATGAGGAGATGGTGGGCTGTCAAGCAAAATCTTGATCCCTGAAGTACGAAGACTTCCTTGAGGGATATCAACCCACTGATTAAAAATATAATATTTGACAAAAATAGAAATAGTGAAAGATAGAATGAAAGAAATAAAAGACAAAAAGCAAAATGCGTACCTGATATGTATCAAATTGCTCTGCATAGTCACCGGTGTCGGTCTCTGTGCCGGCGTCGGTCAAGGAAGGGTGCCGACGTCAGTTAAAGTGCCAGCGTTGGTAGGGGTAATGACCGGCATCAGTCGGGGCAGCAGTTTTTGGACGGGGTCTGGTTGGGTCTGGACAGGGTTTTAGGATTGCAGAATGGTCTGAAGTTTTCGTCTAAGGGTTAGGGAGCCGGTTTGGGACTCAGAGGGATTATTTGGGGGTTTATACAGAAATTTGGGTAGAGTTACAGACTTTATATTCTGAAAAGGGTGGATAGAGGTGATACGGGAGGAAGTCAAGTCGGGTCTGTAATCTGAATCTAAGTCGAGGTGGTAATATCAATTAAAAACAATAACCAGAGAACACAATAAAAGCATAGAAGAAACACTTACCTGTTACACACTAAAGATAGAGTAGGAGACATAATTGATGTTATCGGTATGCTGCAAAAGTTCAATGTAGCAAACCTCCAGCGAGATGACTGAAGTAGAATACCTATACTGGAGAGAGAGAATATGAAAGATTTGATTGCAGATTGATTGGATGCAAAAGTTGGCTGATCATTCTGAAGGTCAAATGAAAGAATGTTTTGAAAGAAGGTCCGATAACCGATCGAGAAACTGATTGGCAATCGAATAACGAAGCCTGGATAATAGATAACAGATAACAGATCCTGCATTCAGGTTGAGAATGCAGTATTAAGGATAACCGATGCCAGCAGGACCACTGACGTCGGTTGAGTAGTGATCGATGTCGGCGATGTTAGCCGAGTAGTGACTGACATCAGCAGATGCAGAATGGGGACAGCGGCTAATTTTAGCTTTTTGCTCATTTTTACATGTTGCCATGGGCAAGGCTCATGGGAAAATGGTCGACAGGGGTTAAATAGGTGTGGGAGAATAAAATGGGGGTTAAGGGAAGGATGACAAGGGTTAGACACAATTTTGGTGTCTACAAAATCCTAGATAGATTCCATGTCAGTTAAAAAATTTGGGTGGGTTGATAGATGGTGGAAATAAATAAAGGTAGTTGTTGGGCTTGATTGGATGTTGAGGGAGTTCATATTAAAGTTCAATTATATGTGAATGTGGTGGTAAGGTGGTAAACAATGCAGATACACCGCCTTTGACAATAGGAGCATATTTTTGCCCTCAATGCAAATGTAGATCATCTAAAGATCCCAAAATTACTCCCATCTACTTTTATGGTTATATTGTCAACCCAAATTGAATGAGTGTGGGTCATAGTAGCCATTTCATGGGATTTTATTTATCTTGAGTGTTGAGTGGTGACTTTCATATTAAATTTCTATCTACCATCTCAAATGTTGAATTAATTATGCAAGGCCACACCTAGTTCTATAAAATCCTTGGTTTTCATTGTAAGAGGGATCCCTCTCCTTAGTATAACAAATTTTTACCCATTCAAGTTTGTAATATTGACCTAAGCCTTGAAATAAATAAGAACCAAATCATCTTTATTTCATGCTCTATGTTTTGTGTACACTAAAGGTTGTTGACCTTTTTTTGTGGATGTATGTCCTTCTCATTGTTGTCCTCCCTCCATGTCTCTACATAGAATCAAGAACCCCTAAAATTCACGTGCCTATGTATACACAAGTCTATGTAGGCATTGTTTATGGACCATTTATTATCCTTCTCGATGTTTCATTGTATTCCCATGCCTCCATTTAAAACACTTATCTAGCAGATCACCAATTTTAAGACTGTGTTTTATTTCCTTAGTTTTATTATGCTATCAAGTGGGTGAGGTCCTCACTCTATTCTTGGTGCATCACCACTTTCCCTTTCAACAAGCCTCTTACCCTCTCTCACCCCTTTTCCTTTGTCAAGATTAGGTATAGCATTAGCCTTAAATATCTCTTATGCTCTTTCTAGTTTTGTGTGTTGGTCCTAAACTAGGTGTACTTAGATTAGAAATAAGTCAGCCTTCTCTAAAAGTTTGTCTTAAGGAGTGCAATGGTCCCACACCTTAGGGATGTTCCCATTATTGTGATGAGATGCAAGGTATTCTATGCACATTGATAAGCTTGAATATACTTTCACCTTGCACAATCACTTCCATGCCCTGTACCAAGTCCTTTCACTCTGTGCCCATATTCAATCATCCCCATGTATTAAGCTACCCATGGGTCCATGTTTTGAATGATAGAAATAGCCTTGGACCATTTTAATTTTGATTTGATTTTGAGTGCTCTTATCTTTTTTCTTAATTAATTTCTAAAATTTTACTATTGCTCTCTATACATTTTGATGATCTATATCATGCATATTAGGACTTGATGTTATCACATACTATATACCTCATTACTGTATATACTTATACATGTTACTCCTATATGATAAATAATCCATAGATAAATTATATAGTTATATTATCTTTTTTAGGTACGGTAACTACCTTTTTCTACTTCCCTCACCTCAAAATGGGGAGGGGGAGATGGGGGCATATTAGTGGAGGCAAGTCATATCGGAATGGCTTCCACATTTTCATAATTTCAGATTTTAGTGGGAGGAATGTCAAAATAATACATGACCTCCACATGTATTTAATAATCAACATCTTCAGATTATAATGGGTGCATGTAAAAATAAGACATGACCTCCACACTTTAGTACTCAACATCTTTAGATTATAGTGGGGGCATGTTATGTAAACTTGTTCTCCACACTTACACTAGCTCTCAAATTCTATAGATTCAATAGGGGAATGTCATGTAAAAATGTCCTTAAAACTTGAAAAATTTCAAAATTGGCCAAATTTCATAGTTATATGATTCAGATACACATTTGAGGTATTATTTTATAAATTTTTACCATTATTATACCTAGGTTTTAGATTGAGACATATATGAGGTGTTTATGCCAGTTAAATGGCACCTAAAATTACAAAATCAAATCAATTTATAGATTTAAAATACTACTAGTAATGTTATCATACCTAGGATGGACTTTTATGGACCTTTATTAATCCAATCTACTATAGTAGTTGGTTCAATTTTTAATAATATTAAGGTGATTAAATCACTCAATATTACCAAGTTTATATGTTAGACTTGATTAAATCATCTAAATCCATAATATTTATAGGATGGAGTGATTAAATAATCCACCCACACTAGATATATAGTGTGATTTGATTGCATCAATCATACTCACCAGGTTATAAGCATTATTAGGTTACACGATTGTAATAATATCAATGACTATGTGACAACTCACCTTTTCACCAAGGCTTAGGACATGATGTCCTATAATATATCTATGTGTGTTTGTGTATGTGCAAGAACTTTTAGGTTTTAAAATTATCCTAACTCAACTCTAATAATTCATAATGAAGTATCTCTTCATTTAAAATTATCAAAAATCAAGATGGTTACACCGACACACAAGTGTATTCCTAACCTTTCTCTCTTTACTTTTAATCATTTCAAATTATTTTAATTTAATATTTCATACACTAATTATATAATATAATTTAATCTTGGTTGTAATTAAATCACCAATAAATCACTCAAGTTGGTTCACACAAAGATAAGGTGTGTTTTTATTGAAGGTAAAAGTGGGTTTTGACAGGACCCAACCTGAATAAAAAAACAAGCTAGGTCTATGACTAGATGGAATTAGAGCCTGAAAAAAGCTAGAACAAGGAGAAAAAATGAATATAAATATCCCAAACACAATAAATAAAAAACACAAAAATAGTAACTCTAAAAGAGAGGAATGACAATATAGAGAAAGTTAGTGATTGCTCTTCCAATCCTCATAGGTATTTGTCCATCCTTCAGTGATGTTATTTAACCTATTTTCCATAGATCAAGCTAGGTTATCTTCTTTATAATTTGTATTAATGACTTTGAGATCCTTTTTGGGTTAGTCCTTATCACAAACAATGTGATTGGTATTGAATAACATGGATATCCCTTCCATAATTTACATTGAATTATTGATAGCAATATTTTTGTGATTGAAAAGTAGATTGATTTTGTCTTTGATTTCATGATTCTCCCTTTCGAGCCTATTCAATCTATCTATTAGGATATCAATTTGAGTGATTATCTCTACATGTTTCTCCTTAGTGCAATAAAGACCATCATTCATGTTATTTTTTTTAACTTTCTACTTAAGATATGAGTGGTCATTCATGAACCAATAAAGGAAGGATTTATGCAAATGCAACTCATTACCAATCTGATCCAATCTTTCTTGTTTTTTAATGGATTACATAAGAGATTCAAAATCTTGTTATGGGTGATTTTTTGGGTGGGGGGTGGGGGGGATCATTCCATAGATATTGTCACCAATGTTAACATTATCAACCCCATCTTTGTTATTATGCCTAGGATTATCCATTTGATGATGCACATTAAAGTCATTATCTTCATGGGTATCTTTATCTTTATTGTAGAGGTTAACCTCATTTTTCTTCTTTCTAATACCAAAGTCTATGAAAGTCCTATTTCCATCAATAATACTACTAGGTTGTTTAATATCAAGAGCCTTTTTAGATTTGAAAGTGATTCTTAGGTTTCTATTCATAACATTCATGGGAGTGAGATTTTTCTTCTTCTTAGTGGATATGGAGTGAAATGGATCAAGATTGAGGGCACTAAAGAACTTGTAGATAAGGAAATGACATATTGGTGAATTAGCACCCCTTTATTTCCTTCTTGACCTCCAAAATAGAATTTTCAAGGGAGTGTAAAATATAGAAGGGGAGATTAATAGTGATGTGGTGGAAAGGATAATTTAAAATATGAAAATGGTAATAATTCACAACCATGAATCATCCATCAAGGGTGACATATCTCATAACTTGATCCACCACTTCATTATAGGGTGTAAGGAAAAACTCTCTTAAAAACCCCTTGGAATTCAATGAGATGTTCTTCCCCAACAAGAAAATTAACCTTATCCTTCTTAAAATTCTTTTAGAGTTCTATATATTTGGTGTATTCAATATTGAGACTAGTCATCTACAAATTGAAATCCTCACTAATCTTAACATAGACATTGTTTATGTGTACCACTCTATTGTACCAACTCTTTGTAAACTACCTCAAAATATGTACATCAAAACCACATATGCATTTATTGAATGTGATTAAACCTCCAGTATGTAAAATATCACAAACCTCTAGTTTATTCTTGATCTTATCAGTAGACATTGGTTTGACACTACTAATCCCTCCTCCCATCTTAGAATGTATGCTAGGGATGGTTTTAGAAGTGAGGATACAATGGTAAAGATTCATTGTAATCCAGTGTTTGATATTAATGCTAGTGGTAGTGTTATAGGGAGATTTCATCAATGACATGACAAGATAATGATGATAAGATTTTGATGTCCATACAACCGCATCATACTTTTCATCATTGCCTTTGCCACATTGATAGATATTAAGCCACCCCATGAATAATTACATGCATACTCAAAGGGATAAGGCTTGATTTATCTTTTTTTATGATTTCATAGATATTATTGGGTAACTCATCTATCCTTTACCAAGTTATGAAATGGGAAGCCATGACTCCTCTATGACTCCAGGAGTCAACAAACATGTTTATTTCATGATAAGTATGCTGAAAAATAACATTTTGGAAATTGTTACTTACTTGGGATATTTCCTCAATATTATGTGAGATGGACTAGCTAACAAAATTCATCTTATTGATACTATTGATAATATTGAGAGAATATCCCTCAATAATGATGTTTTAAAAACCCAGATCAAGGGCTAACTAAACACCCTAGAGGGAAGCTAAAGCTTCAAATATATAGTTAGTTTGAATGCCCATACTTCCTTTAAATGTATAAATGAAGCCTCCTTGATCATATCATATTACACCTCTTCCTCCTGACAACCTTGGATTCCCTTTAAAGGCTCTACCAAAATTTAATTTGACCTATCTTAGTGAGGGAGAAATCCATCTAACACTATTCCTCATGGTGATCTTAGGGTCTACCATGGGTCTATTCTCTAAAGATATCTTCTAGTCCTTAGTAATGTCTTCTTTTGGTGATGTAGATGATTATTTTCCCCCTTATTTAATGATCTCAAAATTTTCCAAATTCAAGGAGTTGATTTTATTGTCCACTCTTGGAGAAGATAATTTACTATCCCTGAAGATTCCATTACTAAGTTCCTTCCATATTACCCAAAGGAGATGGGGGAAGGCCAAGTGCCAAAGAACTTTAAGTTCCTAGTTGATAAAAGGGGTTCTCCAAGGAGACTAGGCCTCAATGATGGATGGGGAGTGAACACACTGAATGTGAAATTTATGATATAAAAAACTCCAAATATTGAAAGAAAAAATGCATTCTAAGAATATGTGGAAAGTGGATTCAAAGGAATTTTCACAAAGAACACATTTGTTGGCCACTTATATTCCTCTTTTACTAAGATTGTCTATAGTAATAATCTTTTTTTGCAAATAAACCCACAAAAAATGTTAATCTTGTGAAAAGATTTTTGTCCCAAGTATTGGGTAGAGGACTAATGATTACATTATTTGGTATTAATTTCAAATATCTAGATTTAACATGATAGCTTCCATCTACCAAGTCATTCTAGACAAGTTAATCTTCCCTTTTAAGGTTAGTGATGTGGATTCCTTTGAGGAGAATATTGAGGTCTATGACCAAGGAGGAAATATGATCATTGCCATTTTCCACATAAATATTTTTTTATATTTTTCTACCTTGGGTAATTTGAAAGTAGTCAGTCACCATTTCACCAAATTTATGTCTTATAAGAGGTTGGATTTGGTTCCAAGGCTCCAAATCATCCAAGGGGTAATATAGAAGCTAAGAATCTTTACATAATCTGATATTAAGGCCATTACCTAGTTTCCATTTTAAACATTTGAAGACATTATCCTTGTTTTTAGAAAAGAAGTTTCAAATGGGGGATCCATTGATGAAATAGTCTTCAGATAGAAAAGTGTTGACCAGTTTATTATCAATATACTTGGCATAAAAAATTATAGACCATTGTTTTTTTTTCTTTATAAATATCCAACACTACTTGGTGAATAAAGCCTTATTTATATTCAAAAGGCTTCTTATACCCAATCCTTCAAATTACCTTAGGAGACACACCTTTTCCCAAGACACTAGTAGGTATTTAAACTTGTATTTTACCCCCATCCAAAGGACGCATTTTTAAATTATATAAATATTTTCCTAAACACTTTTAGGCACTTTTAAAATAATCATGATATATAGGAATACTTTTCAACTCTTGATTAACATTAGTTTCCTAGCCTAAAAAAGGTTAGTCTTCCTAAGATGTATCCACCTTGATTAATAGAAATGATTTTGTCCATTAGAGGCCACATTTTCAATGCAAGAATCTTAGTGAATATCTTGTATACAAAATTACACATACTAATAGGGAATAAATGTTTGAGATTCGAATTTCCATTTTTATTAGATATAAAGGATATAAAATTATTGATAGGGGAATGGAAACCTAGAACCACAAACCTGGCTCTAATTCCAACTTGTCAGGATCTTGCTCCTCAATAAGAGCACAATATGATTACCTTGTATAAGCAACTAATCATGGAAATATACCAGAATTAACTAGTAACTAGAATTCACAAATGACACAGAATATGAGAGACAATACAAAATCTTGTATTAATACTCATACCTGAAGGAAATACAATAAAGATACCACAATCTTCCACACCTCTCAGATGTATAGATCTCTTTCCCTCAAGAGTCCACTCTCCTACCAAAAATGGTCCCAACATACAACTCAAACATAGAGTTGGTGTTCACCTCCAACCAGTCAGTAATAACACTACCAGTACCAAGCACTCAAAGTACTTCAAGTAGATCTCTCATGAACTTACAACAACCTGCAACTCAAATGATCTTACTTACCATGTAGAACTTCCTCCTTGATCTTGCTACCACCTGTAGATCAACTGTTCTTACAATTGGAAGGATCTTCCTTGCCTTAATCCTTGATCCTTAATTACAATACATGCCAATGAGTCTATAAATAGATCCCATACTAAACAATAACTTACACTTATAATTTACAATAATTAGACACACAGCTCCAAGACCAAAAATAGTCTTTACATGCAAACAATAGGTTCAACAAACTAACTATTCATGCAATGAATAGTTCTGGAACTGCATAGGCAACCGACGTCGGTCCCTATTTGAGTAGAGATGACTGACATCATCTGACTCTTGTCGATGTCAGTTTCCCTCTTGTTCACCCTTGACCGACGTCGGTTGCACTGTCGACATCAGTATTCCTAAAAATCAACAACCTCCTCCATGTTTGCATACAGTGAAGCTTTTAGCTTTACAACCTAACAATCTCCCACTTGGAGATAAACAATTGCACCTATACCTGTACCTGTACATCATCTAGTTTGTTCCCTAGCTTTGTATCCCTCTTCAAGATCACTCTTGAAGACCAACCACCACAAATCCTATGGTGCACCTCCTGTCATCCAAATCACCTGCCACATCTACATCTAAAAACCCATGTAGAAAAGTGATTAACCCTGCATAGCATGTGCACCTGCTAATGGTCCCTCTCAGATACCTGAGAATCCACTGAACTGCCCTCCAGTGTTTCTTTCCCGAATTGACCCAAACTTGCTGACAACTCCCACTACTTGGGAAATCTCAGGGTTAGTACATACCATGCACTTAACCTCATTATGTGAATAATGACACTGTTCATAGAACTGTCCAACCATTGGCGTGCTAACTGATTTCACATAATCATCTAAAGACAATGTCAACCTGTGACCTTCCATGTCTCTAGAACACACTTATGCCAAAGAATCTTGCTGCTCCTAGATTTCTCATGACACACTTCTGAACTAACTTTACCTTTAGTTCAGTAACTCCCTATATGTGTAACCTTACAACAAGCACACAATATAGTACCAAGATAATGTAGCTAATATTATCCAACCTGGTAAAGAAAACATAATGGTCAAACCTCCATTGTCCTACAGCTTACTCAAGACCATATACCCTAGCCTTCCGTCTCATGTGTCCATTTCCACTCTTCTTTATCCTGAACATCCATTTGTCTCTCAGTTCTTTCTTCCAGTTGGCAACTCCACCCAAAAACTCCCATTTGGTTCTTCTCTAAGGAATCACATCCTTCATCCATGCCAAGCTCCCACTATTTCCTAGATCTATCTGCTCTGCTTCTTTAATAACTTCCTAGTTCTTGACTATCAATGAGAAACAAGTAGCGTAAAGAAGGGAAATGATGAATTTAAGGCTTACTTACCCTTTAAGTCATCCATATGGGTGCTTGAGACTCCTTAACAGCTTGCTATCTACCCAAAATCTGTCTCAGTGACGGATGCCAATCACATCTCAGTCTGCACTCAATTGACGTCAGTTCCATGTAAATGCCTTATTACCGACGTCATTTCCCCCTGACCAACACCAGTGTTTATCTATTCAGAGTCACTAATGTTGAGCTACACATAGCCGATGTCGGTCCCTATCTAGATGTTGATGCTAGTTTTCTAATCCATGTCTATCTCTGTATTTTAATTGTGAGCAATGACTTCTACCCATGAGCTCCTTTTGGATCAAACCCTTGTCCATATCAACCTTGCTCTACTTAGAATTCTTCAGCCCCTTGAACTAACCTCTGTCTGTCATCTTCTCCTTGAAAACCAAGGCTTTCCTGTTCTTGTCACGAACATCGGATTTCTCAAGAAATGTCACTTTCTTCCTTTGCTTACGGAAATCTCAATCCATGCTATTCAAATCTGAAAGCATACCCTTTGACTCAAGAACATGCATCCCCTTCTTATTCATGTGACCAAGCCTATTAAGCCACATCTTTGAATCTACAGCTGAAGTAGATAAACCAGAAGGAGAATCAGTAATACAAGTAGATAGATAAAGCGTATCTACTTTCTTACCTCTTGCTACAACAAGTGCACCCTTGGTAACCTTCTAAGAGTCCATTGTGAGAGTTACTATGCAACCCTGATCACCCAACTTTCCAACAAAAATCAAATTCTGCTTCAAGACTGAGACATGCATGACCTCCTTCAACACCCATGTGTTGCCCGTCTGCAATTTTAGCTTCACTTTCCCTTTGCCAACCATTTGACAAGGCTTACCATCCCCTAAATAAATTTCTCCAATGTCTCCCTGGACATACTCATGAAAAAATTCCCTATTTGGGGATGCATGGAAAGAGGCACCAGAATCTAAAACCCAAGATTTTACTTTATCCAAAGAACATACCAGAGCATCCTATGCAATAATACCTGCAACATCTGCTTCTTTAGTTCCTTCTTTATGATCTTCAACCAACCAACAATCTTTCTTTACATGCCCTTTCTTTCCACATTTCCAGCAGGTTATTATGCCATACCTGGACTTGGATCTCCTACCTATCTTTGACGTTGATCTCTCATGCTTGATCTTCTCTCTTTGCCTTCCCCTGCTTTCAACACTCAAAGCATTCCCTGATGATTCACATGTGCTTTTCCTAAAAATTTCTTCATTCAAGATTACACTCTCAACATCATCCACTTTTAAGATCTTTGAAGTAGACGCAGTATTACTAACTGCCATTACCAAACTCTCCCACCTTTCAAGTAATGAGCATAAGATTAAGAGAGCCTTAATTTCATCATCAAAAACAATATTGACTGAATTTAACTAGTTTACCAAACCATGGAAATCACTAAGATGACTATGTACAGATCCACCTTCCAACATTTGCAAATTAAATAGTTGCTTCATAAGAAATACCTTATTCAAAGCTGAGGGTTTTTCATATAAATTTGCCAAAGATTCCATCATCTCTACCATTGTCTTAGCCTGAGATAAGTTGGAAATCACAGACGATGTAAGGCTCAACCTTATAGATCCCAGAGCCTTCCGATCAAGAACCTCTCATTCTTCATCCTTCATATCCATGGGCTTGCATGCAACCCCACCCAACGATAAGTATAAATCTTTCTGATACAGATAATCTTCTATCTGCATCCTCCATAATTGATAGTTCTTGCCATTAAACTTCTCCATTTTTAGCTTACTTTCTTCTGCCATTGTCATATTCCCACTCAAACAGAAACCCTTGTGAGTGACCTGTAATCAACAAACACTAACTAGATTTGATACAACCTGTTAGTAATCCAACCTGGCTCTGATACCACTTGATAGGGGAATGGAAACCTAGAACCACAAACCTAGCTCTGATTCCAACTTGTTAGGATCTTTCTCCTCAATAAGAGCACAATATGATTACCTTGTATAAGCAACTAATCACAGAATTATACTAGAATTAGCAAGTAACTAGAATTCACAAATGACACAGAATATTAGAGAAAATACACAATCTTGTATTAATACTCATGCCTGAAGGAAATACAATGAATATGCCACGATCTTCTACACCTCTCAGATGTACAGATCTCTTTCCCTCAAGAGTTCACTCTCCTACCAAAAATGGTCCCAACACACAACTCAAACACAGAGTTGGTGTTCACCTCCAACCAATCAGTAATAACACTGCCAATACCAAGCACTCAAAGTACTTCAGGTAGATCTCTCATGAACTTGCAACAACTTGCAACTCAAATGATCTTACTTACCATGTAGAACTTCCTCCTTGATCTTGCTTCCACTTGCAGATCAACTGTTCTTACAATTAGAAGGATCTTCCTTAAAAAAATTCCATATGTGAGAAATTCATTCACCTCAGTCTAAACATCTTGACTGATGATATCCCATAAGTTTTGAAAAACTATCCATGGGGAATCCATCTAGCCCTTGTGCTTTGTCCTTATTCAACAAGAAACCCATAGCCTCAATTTTTGAATCTACAACATTCTACAACAAGTTGTCATTATCGTTATGGAGATGCTATAATGAATGCATTATAGAAACTCTTCAGCTAGTTCTCTGTCAATATTAGAGTTGTCAACAAAAATTTCTTTGAATAAACATACTACATTCTCTTTGATGATGAGTGGATCCATGATTTGAGACCCATCCTCCTTGGTGACTTTATATATCTTATTATGGATTCTACGTTTGAGATTCATTAAATTGACAAACTTAGTGTTATGATCCCCTTCAAACAAATGGCATGAAATATTTGTTTTCCAAAATGATTCCTCCCTGGTCAAAATGTTGTGATAGTCATTTAATAAGAGTTTTTTCTTATAGAGATATTGATCTATGAGGCAATTAGAGATAATAGATTCCTAAAATTAGCTATAGATTTGATATAATTTCCTTTATTATTAGAATATGTTGCCAAAATTTTCTTGATTCCATACCTAAATTCTTCTCTTGACATTATTTATATTCTAGACAAGCCTAAACATAACAAACCTAGATGGATCAAATTGCCACCATTCTAAGATTTTATCAGCCAGATTCAAATGGGAAAACCACATATGTTCAAATTTGAAATGATAATATATGTTTTTAACCTATCCATGACATAAGAACCAAAGGATTATGGTCTGATTTAATCTTGGGAAGATAGGATAGGCAAAAATCTTAATCAAGCATCCAATGTGATGAAATGAGAAATCTATTAAGATGACTCTAAATAAGAGCATCTCCTATTCTCCTATTTGACCATTGTAAGGGTGAGTTTCTATGCACACGTAGGTACAAATTTATTTTACTTCAAAATAGAAATTTTATTACTAGATTAAAGGAGGGGAAAATGTTGACACTAAATCTCAATCATGTAGTACCTTAGTCTTGTACACTTGGAAAATATCTATCATAGATGTACCCTTCAATGATAAGACCTTCTTATCATTGAAAGGCTCATGTCCTCTATCTCTTTGTCCCAAATTTACTCTCTTAGTCTAAACATATGTTATTTTCATGACCATGTGTTCTATATTTTGAAAAAAAAAATATTAAACCTGATCATTATCCTTCTCTATCAATATTGACTTTTACATGTTTTATAGTTTCCCAAACACTTACATCCTAACCAGGCACTTATGTAAATAAAAGTGTCCATTTTCCAACTAAGTTTATAATGCTGAAAGGTCATCCAATTTGAAAATATATTGTATCCAAAAGTTTGGCCTAAGTTATATAGTACAAGATATTTTCAAAATGGATTGTCATATATGCAAGATTAATCTTCATTCATTCACCACCTATAA
>JARHVA010007272.1:537500-550000 GCA_037957365.1 Torreya grandis | reverse complement strand
CTAAATATCATTGCATTTTATCCATGCATTTTGACTACATTGGCAATCTCTTCTCACACTATTTTGGTAAATCCATACAACTATGGCCAACCCTTCATTCTACCACTTATGTCATGCCATATGGATTTGGCCTAGGCCTTTCCCTGATACTATATCAATAAATTTCATCACTACATTGACATGTTTCCTACTTGACACCATCAACCTTATGTCATTGCTTTAACTCATTAACTCAATTTTATACTATATTGGAAATGCCATATGACTTCATCTTTCTCTCATAAACTACTTCAACCAATAACTACAACATCAATCAGTATTTTCACCCCTTTCTTACAAAATACGTTAGCCTAACCTATGTAGTTTAGTGAATATGATTATTTCATCCCTTAGCCATAATAAATGCCTTTAGTCCCTAGGTTAACATTTGTCGACTATCTATTGACAACATTTTTTTATCTTTATTTTGGTGATTGTTGGGGAAAGTTTCATTACAATTTTTTTACCCCAACACCCAAATTTCGTAATCTAGTTCATTCTAATCCTCAAATGAAAAAATAAATAATAAATACACTAGCTACCTATATGATTCTATCCATAATTATGATACATCTCCTATCACATGTGCCTCCTTATTTGTAATCCATCATTTCTTAGATTGATAAAATTAGATTAGCAGAGCTCTAGTTTCCAAGTTTAGCAAATATGAAATTGATTTACGATTCACCTATTTATAGTATTTTTTTCAAATTTTATAGCCTTCAATTATTTACCTACATATTTTATTTTTCACCCCTATATGTGTTTATGTAGATCATTTTCATGAATTGAAAGAAGCCTCAGATTCTTGGCAAGATCAATTTTTTTAAGGTACTAATAGATTTTTTTTGCAAAAAATATAGTTTTTATCTTATTTTTTAGTTATACCTCTTATTTTACACATTGGGTACCTTCCATTAACTGCTACACATGAAAATTCCTCTAAAGTCATAAAGGTAATTTAAGATACACATTTTCTTTTTATTTACTTTAATTGTAATTTTAATGATTTTAACATTTATTACATGTTTGTGTCACTATGTTTCTTTCCAAATCATCATCATGTATCACACTATTATGACACATGATAAGCTTCAATTGGGGCATATGTATACAAATAATATTTTTCACTTTGATATTTGCTAACACTTTCTATTTCAATGACTTTCTAAGAGTCAATCTCACTGAGTCCATGCCTTAAATGGTGACCAAACAAGTTTTGGGTAAGGCTTATGGAGTTTCATGAGAGATGTTGTTATACTATCGCACTTACATCATTTTTACCATCATAAAAACTTACATAAATTACATCTTTATTATTATCTCCCATGTTTCCTTTAGTTAGTTGTGATAGCCTCATTCATGTCCTACTACTTTAACCTAGTTGAAGTGATATGTTTAGTACCTTTCTTTCTACACAAGATCGACCAAGTTAATGTAGTTCTGATTTGGCCTTATCTCATTAAAACTAATTCTACCTAGATGACATACTTTTATGGAAACTAAAATTATTGTTACTAATTTGACCAGACTAAATCCATCAACAATTATTAGGATTTAGGTTTAGATATTAGATATTTATATATAGGGGAGATATTTTAGTTTTTCCATATCCATATACATTTATTTCACTCTACTTTAGCTTGCACTTCTACCCTAAATCCACTTTGAAGGATTTTATATAAAATCTTGTCTCAAGAAGATTTGGTTTTATTGTCATACATAGAGATTTAATAGGAGTATTCAATAGGATTTCCTAGTTAGGGATCTTTAGTTTTATTCTATAATATTTAACCCAAAACATTCTCTTGTAAAATTCCACTTTAGCTAAGGGGGATATTGATGGTCAATGGGTCCCTATGAAGGTAAGTAAATTCTAACCTCATACTCTTTCATTTGGTATATAGTGGTGTATATTGATTTTTTCTCAGTGTATGATTGTATGTGTATCCTTATCTAGTCTCTATTTATCATAATTACAATGGGGTAGGCATAAAATTTCCTAAAATTGCCATCTTCCACCTTAGGTGCATAGGCTCTAATTTATCTTATCATTGCACCTTAACCTTAGTTTGCTTACATTACATACAATCATAACTTCATATCATTTATTATATTTGTATTTTTTACGTTCATAGCTTAGGATCCATAAAGATGTCTAGTAAGTGATAATATTTTATTTATCTATTACCATTGTATTACTTGTTCTCAAGGAGAGGTTGGACCCATTAGTTACAATGGTATTCCTACACACCCAAATATAAAAAGGATTTTACCCCTTTGGTAAATAAATCACAAAACATGAAGTGATACTTTTATTCTTGTTACATTGATATATTTTCATGTGACAAATATTATTGATAGAGTTGTGTGAAGATTGGACAAAGAAGAAGTGATAAGAGTATGAATTATGTATCAGGTTATAGTTTCTTATTAATATGAATAAATCAACACTAGTTTTTACCTCTCTGAGGTTTTCTATGTCATATGTCAAGTGGCAACTTGATCTATGTGTTCTTTGCTAATTGATTTCTATATATATCTATTATATATACATTACATATTATATATAAATTTGATATAGAATTAGAACCATGAGATGGTGTATTGATTAACAAGAACTTGGAGTTGGTTTATTTATTGAGATTAAATTCAAACACCTATGTTCATATTTTTCCATCAAAAAATAGTCTTGAGTGTGTTGATTGGCCCTATATGGTGGTTTAAATCTAAAATATTAGAAAAATTCTTTTTCAAATCTTATACTTCTTGTTTAACTTTTTATGTCTAGATATTCATTATTGAATCCTAGATTCCAATCCTAAAGAACTATTGAAGATCCATTTTTTTAAACATATCATTAGCCTATGGTATGATGTACACCCATGTATGGAATGTGAAGACTAAAAAATCATAAAATTTTGTTTTTAAGCTTTGGCATCATGTTTCTACCTCTTGAGAGGTGAAATATTAGTGGTTTTGGCTTCTAAAACACCCTACTAACCCTGTTGAAGATCAAGTTCAATATTTGGAAATTTTTATTCCTCCAATATCAAACCTGTTAGATGGAACAACTGATAAAATCTAAAAGTTGAGATTTGTGGCTACAAAATAAAGTTTTGAAATTTGGATCTAATTCTAAGAGTATGTAGAGGAGTGTCCTTAAAGTCTCAAGCCCTATGGTGGCTTCTTCAAACTATTATGCAACTTTTAACATCCATCTCTTTGTCATTTCTCTACCTAGGGTGCTTTGTGAGGTTAGTAATAGTTTTTTAAATTATTTTTTAAATATTTTATTTATTAAATCATAAATTTTCATTCAAACATAAAGCAAGGGCCCCACATTCCCTCTTTAAATTCTACCTAAAGTTTTTTATTTTTTTTATTTTTTTACATGCACATTTTTTTAAATAAAATAATTATTTTAAAGAGATTTAATTACAAATTTATGCATATAAACTATTAAGTAATCAACTAGAAGAGTTGTTTTTTTTTTGAAAAAACTTGTGAAAGAGAGGTCTAATGTTCAAAATAGAGTAAAGACTTCTTTATTTTTTAGTCACATTGATTTATTTAATTTTTTTTCAAAATTAATTAGTTAAAAATCTAATTTGGTTTGCATGCCTCATATCATGTTCAAAACCCTAAAAATTTTATGACATTTTGTGACATTTGACCTAGACTATTAATTATTGACCATGGCCATGTGACTAATAAATTTATATGTTTTTTGGAATTATGGATGCATTTGTGTGGTCTATTTGTTGTTTTTAAACTTCATATTATAGTTTTTATATTTTTTAGTAACAATGCTTAGATAATTTTTCTTTATATGACACTTGTGACACTGAATCTAGTTTAATTTGTTACAATTATTTTTCATTATTTCACATATATTTGATATTTTTATAGTTATTGGGGTTTATACAGGTCCCCTACCTTTAAAATAATATCACAAAACCAATAAAGTATGATAAAACATAGTTTTTTACATATTACTAGGGCAAGGCCATACATAATGGTGAGCTGAATAATATCTAAAAACTAATACCCAATGACCAAAAAACAAAGAGCCCATGAAGGGTCAAAAGCCTAACCATCATGACAAAAAAAATTAGAGCATGATTACCAAAAAATTATAGTTCCACCATGTTCAAACAAAAACATTCTTATCCTCAAAATCATCCAAAATGGTGATTTCATCACTACAAATATCCACAAAAGATGAACCACCTACAAATTTTTGCTTGGAACCTCTATGATTGACTTTGATGTCACCCACTAAAGAATCTACTTGGTTTCTAGTCAGATGAACCTATATGGCCATCATGATAGCTCTATGGGGTGGTTTTTCCAACCAAGAAGGAGTAGTAACTACCCTATGAGACACCAATTTAGCCAAAAATTTTACTACATCCACCCAAGATTTGGTATGGTGAGCTGCCTTCTAGTAATAAATTTTAAAAATTAGACTTTTGAGCTATGCCAAAAGAGTCATAGTCAAAAATTGGCCTTCATTTGAATCATTGTCATAGAATTTTTGTTTAATTTCCTCCACCAATCATACCAACACTATTAAATGCATCTCTAAGGCCCTGAACATAGAAACTAGAATCAACCAAACACCATAAGAACCAGTGAAGGGAAGTTTTGGAAAAGAACCCAGTTCAGTACTATCTATGAAAAATTATTTATTTATTACACTATAAAATTTTTTAATTTTCAAATATAATTCAAAATCACATTAAAAAGTTTGTTTTTAAGCTTTACCTAGTGTTGTAGTGTCAATTTTAAAGGAAAGCAATAACTTCTCATAATTTTTTGCTAGATAAATCTCAAATTCTTAATGGGTCCAAATATAATATCTATAAAATCTGCATTAAAGTACAATTTATGGCCTAAAATCTATGTAATATTATTATTGGGACAAAAAAAACCTCGTCAAGATGACATGTTACACTTGAGTTTACAAAATGTGTTTCAATAGAAATTACAAGAAGCAATGCCAATTATTTTGTAGTGTTAAGGATTATTTACTAGTCCATATTGGCAATCAAGAGTCTCCTAGTGATGCCTAGAAACTCCTTGAGTCTATGCACAAGGGCACTCATCTCTCTAAGATTATTAAGTGGATTATTGAATTAATTACTACACCTTATGAAAGGTGATGACAAAATTGTTAATTTTCTTGAAAAAATTAAAAACATTAAATCCCAGTTAGATGGTTTTGATTGTAAACTTATTCAATACAATATTTTTATTTCATTTAATATTCATGAAAATTTTCACAATTTCATTTCTATTCTTAATTCAAAATACCAAATAAAGCAAAATATTCCTAACTTCAATATTGTATCTACACTTCCAATTCAATAAGAAAAATTGATGTCAAATTTTGATTCTAAAGAGAATACCACTTAGGGACTTCTCGATTTCAATCCTATTTTTGAAAATAATATAAACCATAAGTCTAACTTTATTTTTTTAAATTTTAAAAATAGAAACAAAAAACCCTGGTAATAAGAATCATAAAATTGAGTTTAATGGGAATTGTAATATATGTGGTAAATTTGGTCATAGAAGTGATTTTTGTTTTATAAAAATAAAGATAGAGTTAATCATAAAACTTATAAAAATAAAAAATGAATAAATATAACCAAAGTCATCAAAAGAATCTAAACCATAATCAAAACAATAATTAGGAACATAATTATAATATTATGACTTTGTATGTTGCCTTGTTTAATTCTACTGAAAATGAATGGATTCTAGATAGTGATGCATCACATCATATGATTTTTTTATCCAATATTTTATCTAACACTAAAAATATAGCTAATTTTTTATATTTATGTGATAATTCATTTTTAGAAGCCACTAAGCAAGGAAAAACAAAATTTAAAAATATTTTTATTAAAGATATTTTCTATGAACCTAAACTTAAGAAAAATATATTATCCTATTCTAAACTTACGAATGATAATTTCATTGTAACTTTTATTAAAGATAATTGGTTTATTAAAAATCAATCTAGTTCCATGATTGTTGAACATGTTTTAAAAAATAGTTTATATATTTTTCTACTTCTTCTGCATGTTTTCATTCATCACATAGTGAGAATGAATCATAATTATGGCATGAAATATTAAGACGTGTTAATTTTATTAATTTATATGATATGTATTCTCATAATATTTTTTTTAGTATTCCTTCTATTTCATCTCATCATGAATTTTTTGAGTGATGCTTATGTGGTAAGCAACATACTAATCCCTTTCACAAGAATCATTATGCGAATTCCTCATATCATTTAGAGTTAATTCATAGTGATGTTACAAGACCCCTTAAAGTTAAATTTATTAATGGTTCTTTATATGATATTACTTTTATATATTATCATACTAGAATTATTTGTTCATATTTTATAAAAACTCTAATGTTTTGTCTAAATTCAAAGAATATAAAGCTATTATTGAAAATGCTTCCAATTTTTCTATTAAGAGATTAAAATATGATAATGGTGGTGAATATATTATTAAAAATACTATTTTTTGTGTGTATTAGTTTTGGTATTATAAGTGATTTAACAACTCCCTATTCTCCTAACAAAATGGCATTTTTGAAAGAAAAATTGCACCACTATTGAAATGGCTAGAACAATGTTGCATTCTGTAAATGCTCCTAAGTTATTATGGGTCTAATCCATGAATACTATTATGAATATTCTGAATAGATTTCCTACTAAATCTTGCATATTTCTACTCCTTGAAAAATATGTTCTAAAAATAAACCTAGTGTAGCTCATCTTAGGATTTTTGGTAACCAAGCATTCATTTTTGTTCCTACAATATAAATAAATAAACTTGATACTACATCCTATTCACGAATATTTGTTGGTTATAGAGATAAATCTAAAGTATCAAGATTGTATGATCTATATAAAATATGAATAAATGAGAATAAGAATATTATGATCTTTAAAAAATCTATCTATAAGCCTTTTGTGGAACCCACTCAATGTTCTTAATTTGATTACCTTGGCTCTCATGTTACTCCTTATGAAGAAATAAATACCCTAGAGGAATTTGATCCAATTCTAGATAATTTAGATTCTAAGGAACCTTTTAAATTTCATGTTCAATCTAAAATATCTAAATAGGCAAAATACCTAATCCAATCATCTAGTCTTAATAACCTTATTATTAAATTGACTAGGAGTCAATATTCTTGTCATGCTTTAATAATTATATATGAATGCGAACCTTAATATTTTGAGGGAGAAATTCAATAGGGTTTTTAAATCCTTCAAAATTTTCATGCCTCCTAAAATCATTATAGGTGATTCATGGAGTATAATTCCTTTATTAAGGTGACTATTGCATGTATCCCCACTTAGCATTAAGGAGGAGTGTTGGAACATTTAATGTTTAAGCGGTGAGTTTTATAGACCCTTAGCATACTTAGGTTAATTAAATAATAATACTTTTATTATTATTTATTTATTAATAGGCATTGAAAACCTCATGTAAATAAATATAATAAAAAATATTATTTATTACCATTGTATTAATTATTCTCAAAGAGAGGTTAGACTCGTTTGTTATAATGATCCACCTCCACACTCCAATATAAAAAAGGTTTTTACCCCCTTGGTAAATCATTCATGGAACACAAAGTGATACTTGTATTATTTTGGCATTAGTATATTTACATGTGGTAAATATTATTGAGAGAGTTTTGTGAATATTGGATAGAGAATAAGTGAGAAGAGAAGGATTTATATATTGGGTTCTAGTTTTTTATTTATATAAATAAATCAACACTATGTTTTTTTACGTCTATTAGGTTTTCCACAACATATGTTGTGTCAACTTTATTTATTTGTTCTTTGCTAATATATTATTATCCAGATCTATTTTTTATACATTACATATTATATAAAAAATTGAAATTTTAGACAAAAATACAATATATGTGATTACTTTTTTGATGTGTTTCAAGTCTTATTTCACTTCTGATACATGTCAAGAGATATGTGTGTTGAAACTATAATTGGATCTTAAAGAAATATATAGGCTACATTAAATACAAGACACTAAAACATACCTTTTCTATATGTAAATATGTACAAATTCATGCACAAAAAATGGTGAACATGGCCTATGGGGTGATAATTTCTGCATAAATTGGACTTTTAAATGGATAAACATTCCCATTTGTGTTTTTTATTTAATAATAAAACAAAAATATTTCCACTTTAATGAAAACACATATTCGCCTTCATGTTGAATACTATTCCATGATAAAACCCAATCTATGGGCATTACAAACCACTATATTATAATAAATTAAATAATATAAAATCCCTTCATCACAAACACCTCCATTAATAACTTTTGATGCACTTTCTCTTTATTTGGAAGCAAATTCTAGAAAGATGAAACTATGCATATTGTCAAAAATGTTAGAAAGCATGTATTTTTGTGGAAATAACATATTTAGATTTATTTTTCATTAAAACAAATGTTTTTCACTATGATATCTACACCATTATTCAACATAATCAATTTGTTATTCCTTTATTTTTATAGATATAAAATAATATGCTTGTTTGGAAGAAAACCTAACAAACAATGGTATCATAAACATACCAACTATTGAAAATTTGCAAGCATACATTATTAATATGGATTTGATCTATGATGAATGTGGAATAGAAGGTAATGAGTTCCTTATTAATTTCTTTCATTTTTATTAAAATTAATTATTCACCTATGGTTATTGACAAGTAAAAAAATCATCAAAACCTATAAGAGTGTACTCAATCATATCCCATATAAAATGTTTTATTTTTAAAAATAAATACATATGATGTATATTATGATTCATTATTAATGTAATATCATATTGAATCAAAAGTTAGTGATCCTTCCAATTTCAAGGAGACACTTCAAAAAATAGACAACCTTTGCTTCAAAGAAATAAAATTGAACATGAAAAAAAAACCTACCAAGAACACTATTAGTAAGAAAATATAAACATTCAAAAAAACATTACAAACACACCCATACATGTTTGTGCTATTTTTTAACAACTAATATTAAAAATTAATATGAAACTTTTTAATCAATATAAAAATGGCACATGCTAACATTTAATGGCAAATAACAAAGGCATCCTTAAATTTTTTTCAAATTATAGCCAATCCTTGAAGAATGGAGTACTTCCTCGGTTTGTGAAACCTATTAATATTAGACTAAAAAACATCTTAAATATGTACTCATGCTATTAGACATTGAATAAAGACTTATTTAATTAATAATTAAATTTTATCAAATAAGAAACTTAGGATACAACAAACCATATATTGGGCAAAAAGGTCCAATTATCAATGTCCCATCAAATGTAAATAAAATTCAAGAAATGTTACCCATATACATAGTTGAAAGAGAAACAATTTATATAATTATAAAAGATGATTAGAATACAAAAATTCATATCAACATGGGACAATTAATTAAAAACTTATTATGGAATCATTAAAATAACTATTAACAAGAAGATTGTACATTGCGTATAATGTGTAAATTAACTCATATTGGAAACCTTTCATATCCACTTGTATTATAGATAATGCAAATAGCAATAATATCTCTAATGAATCTAAAATTGATAGTATAGTGTAGATAGTATGTGTTCTAAAATATATGAAACCCACTCTAATGACACTCAGGTACATGGTTTTATAGACTCAACATGTATTGATGTATTGCAAGCCAAGCTTATTTCAATAGCACCAATTGAAGAAAACTATCCACTTAGAATATTTAAAGATAAAAACTCATAATAAATAAATTTTCCAACACGTTTTTTGGTAATCCTCATGATGAATATATTATTTCAATATTTTCATATCAAAAAATAACACAATGGGATCTCTTGCATGCTAATAATCAATTTTCATATCATCTTACTAACTTATTTTTCAAATCAATAAAAAAATCATAGATCATGTCAGAAAGGATATGTGGATCCAAATTAAAAAGGATAGCTAAAAGGAAGAAAGCTTTTAGTGAAGCATGTCAAATACAAACCAAACCTAGAAAAGTTACTTAAATCATAAATTGTATATATAGTTTAAAAAAAATATGTATCTCACATGATTACATGCAAGCTCTAAAAAAATTATTCACCATGATACATTAATTAGTACCACCAACATTTTTATTAAATTTTACAATAATTTATGGTGTTGAACATCATTGGTAACCATTTATGAATGTATTAAAATAGTTATATTTAAAATACAACAAAAGTAAAACTCATAACTTAATGAATACAATAAATCAAATTATACTTGTTTCCTTGTTAGAATGGATCCATTCACATGTACATGATATTACAGACACCATATCAATTCATCAAAACTAATGATATGCAAAGATGAATTGTTGTTGGGAAAAATCAAATATAAATTTTGTGTAACATAAGTCTATCATAGAGGAAATACTCATGATCATTGAATAATATGAATAAAATATGCACCAATATATTGAAAGTGTATACACATGATATTTTCAAACTTTATCAATTACTAATATTTTTTATCTTGAAGGAACTCATCGAGTCTCAATCTCTCTGAGTGCATGCCTTAAGGGGTGCACTAGGAAAGGGGTGGGTAAACCATTGGTGCTTCACATGATTTTTGTCCCTATAATATTAATTTTTATCTACATAACCATCTCCTAAAATCATTTCCCTAAGCTTTGCCTCCTCTTTTTCACCTTACTCTAGTCATTTTTTGCATTCATTAACCCTTCCCTAGGCCAAAATCCTTTTTGATGGTTTATGTTACACTATCAACCCCATCAACCTTATACTCTAATTTATAAAGCTTATTTAGGGTCTAGGTTGGCTACATCAGGACCTAATTTTTTTTATCAATAAAGATACAAGGTTGATTATGTCGACCTTGTCAGCATAAACTTTTGGAAAGGATTAGGGTTAGATACATATTTATAAACACAGCCATTTCATAATTTATAAGAGGAGAGAAGAATAAGAGATATATATACTATGCATATTATTATCCACCATTGTACTTGAGGAACATAACTTAGGCTTGCATACTTTCTTTGGAGATATGGATCTTGTCTTGTGGAGAAGTCATTTGGATGCATTGATAGGTTATGTATCCTAGAGCTTATTTATCCTTGTCATACTTACATACCACAATAACCTCTTGTGAAGCACCTTAGCAAAAGAATATATTAAGTCTCAAAAGGTTCATCTTCAAAGATAAGTATTCCTAAATTTGTTCCTCATTTATCAGAGTAAATGGATTTGCATTTGTACTTCTCTCAAATGTAATAGGATTCCATATACATTGACATGAGTATATGTCTTCTATGCATGTTTAATTTTAATTTTTATTGCCCCCACTTTTGTGATACAAGATTTGGTGAGAAATATATTAGAATTTGTTTAAATTTTTATAAGTTTAGTGAATATGAAAACATCAGACCTAGTTAGGTTTATTGCATAGTTTTGTTTGACTAGAGGCTTTGAAAACCTCCCTAGTAAATTTATTATGGCAAGAGATCCATTGGATAGGTCTAGTAGATCCATCTTGGTCATGAACTAAAATATATAATGTATACAAAATTTTAAGTGTAAATAGTATTTATCTTCTCTAAATTAGGATTGATTTATAGCTCAGTTGTATTTCCCATTGCATATATTCTAGTGAACTAGACATGAATCTAACCCTTATATATTTTCTTTCACGCCATCATTTATATCATTTTATTATATTTTTATATATTTGCATAATTTATCAAACCAATTAGTATAGTTCTAAATTTTTGTGTGTAGGTTTAATATACAATCACTTCAAAATGACTATGTTATGTTATGTAGGTCTTCATCATCTATAGGTTAATAGATCAAACAGGTTAACATAGTACTCTTCTTTAGTTTCATATTAGCATACACTATCAAATAAGTTGACTTTGTTTGCTAATTCATTATGCCATCATACAGTCAATAAACACTTTTGAATAGGTTGACTATGTTCCTTATTTTTCTTCAATACATAGGGTTTTGTCGAACTTAGTCAAACTAGTCGACCCAATTTATAGAATTTGAAAGTAACAACTAAGGATTTACAACATAAATTTTTTAATATTAATCATCATAAAGCCCACCAAGGTTCTTTTATTTCCTCTCTCTATCATTTCAGTATTTATTTCAATTCTATTTTTCACAAGTTAGTAGTCTTTAATACTACAACCCTATAGCTAACTAGGTTGACTTGGTCAACCTAGTTTTGTAGTCTATCTTCAATTTGAGAGACATAGTCAACCTCTTTGACTCTATTCTTAAAGAACTTGATTCTACATAACAATAATGACCCATTCGACTTTGTTCTATATTATTTACATACAGTTTCACTTGAACCA
>JARHVA010007272.1:400000-532500 GCA_037957365.1 Torreya grandis | reverse complement strand
CGCACGTATCATTCTACTATGGCCTAAAGGACTACAAATAGAAAATAATATATTTATATATAATACTTGGGCTATAATAAAAAGACATAGTCATACCTTGACTCCATTCCTCAAACACCCATTATATCTCAGGTTTGTATCAAAGTTGATACCCTTCATCTATGGATTAAAAACAACCTTCATAGAATAGACGTAGTGCATTTTACCTTCAAATTTGTGTTCTTTATAACATACAATCTGCACGTATCTTTCTTCCCTACTAAGGGCATTATCAAAATAAAAGAAACATTTATTCCATTTGTGATGCCTAAAATCACAGAGTTAACCTTGATGGTTGGGAGCCTTCAAATCCAATGACTCACTCCCCACTGGCTCGGTCTGAGTCCATCGTTATCCTCTGTGCTTATGGCCAAAAGGTCTTCAACATA
Source organism: Torreya grandis (assembly GCA_037957365.1). NCBI lineage: Eukaryota > Viridiplantae > Streptophyta > Pinopsida > Cupressales > Taxaceae > Torreya > Torreya grandis. Next base: position 532,072 of record JARHVA010007272.1, on the reverse strand, counting down.
GACGATCTCCATGTGGAATATCTAATAATTCATGGAAGTCCATACCAACTTTCTTTGCTGCCTAGAAGAGAAGTTTCTCTATGAGATGTTGCGCAGGATCACCACCAGGAAATTTCTCCATAATAACTCCACGTGGGAAACAACTTCCTGATTGCTTGAATATTGATACAACCCATCTAACGAAAGTACTAAGAACTAATCATTTGGATCAAGCTTGTGATGATGTAGGGCAGGCGTGCAAGTGATGTATGGAGCCTTGCCAATATAATCATTCTGAAACATTTCCAGCAATGCATTATTCCACTTTGGTTGTTTGAGAAATCCTGCACCAAATGCATGAGTGAATTTGAGGTGGCCTTTGAATCGGTTATTTAGAATAGATTGGCTGTCATCGAGATGTTTTGCTTTGATTCTTAAGACTTCAAATCCTCAATCTCAATAACCACCTAGTTTCCTCCTTGCTCTAGAGTAGCACCCTTCTCCAAAACTTTCGTGTTCCATCCCACACCTTGGAATTGTCAGATGCTGCACCCTTCTGCTCTTGGACAAGATTTGATGCCGGGCATGTTTCTATTTCTATAGTAGAATCCAACTCTTGAGGCAGAGCCGAAGAATCTGATTCCTTAAAGTTAGACGGTTCTAATTTCTCCTCTTTCTCTCTCTCGTTCATAACATTTTCATTTTGACTTTCACTCTCTGCCTTTTGCAGATGCATGGGCCACAAAGGAATGCCTTATGTCCTTCCTCTCTTCTACGTCCCACTATTCTCTTCTGAATGAATTTTATTTTTTCCTCTTTAACAGGGCATCTCCTTCTCCTCTTATGGTTCTAATAATAATATTGTTAAGGACCTGCAACGTGGATATCTTACTATCTTCAACCAAATGAGAGACAGAGCTATTGTTTGTTGCAACAGTTTCTTCTTTATAATCTCTCATTTAAACTCTTCCCTAACCTCTATGCCCAACTTGGGCTCAAGACCAAAAAGAAAGATTTACAATCCAACCAATATACTAGTTTGGAGAAGATTTATCTCAACTAATATCCTGTGGTTGAAAGATTTCAACCACTCCCCTCATTTGCTCTTTAAGCCAATATTGGCTACCAACATGGGAATTCTCTCTTAGCTAATTTTACCTTTTCACTTTTCACTTTTGACAATTACATTTACTCTCAAGGTAAAATTTTGAAATCTAAACACAATTTGGAGGGAAAACAAGAATTTGAAGTTGAATTCAACTCCACGCTAGAACATCATTTGAAATTTGCATGTTTGATGACCTCAACTAGTCCTCCATGAAGTTATTGTAGATGCTCTTGCATCATTATTTCATGTATTCACCAATTCTCTCTATCCTAAGTTGTAATATCAGGTCTAAACTCTCTCTCTCTCTCTCCATGAACTTTGGAAGAGGCCATTGACCAAGTTGTTTCTATGCAAAAATTGCTTTCTACATTCAAAAGATGAATAAAGAAACTAAGGAAATGGTCAAGGCTAGAAGTACCTGATAAGTTGAGCGCACCAAAATCAGACGTTGGAAGATTCTCCTCTTTGGCTGTGGAGGAATGACACCTGCGAAGAAGAAAAGGCTAAAACACGGAAGAACGTTAGTCAAAGATAGGGTGGGCTGTCAGGCGAACGCCCGATCCCGGAAGTACGAAGACTTCCTAGAAGGATATCAATCCACTGATAAAAAAGCAGAATATTGGATGAAAGTAGATAATAAAAGATAAAATGATAGAAATAAATGACAAAAAATAAAATGCGTACCTGATATACAGCACTGTTCTGCACAGTCGCCGGCATCGGTCTCTGTGGTGCCGGCGTCGGTTAGGGAAAGTGCCGACGTCGGTTGAGGTGCCGTCGTCGGTCGGGGTAGTGACCGACATCGGTAGGGGCAAGTTCTGGATGAGTTGCAGAAGGCCTGGGAGAGTCGGGACAGGTTCTTGACAGGGTCAGGACAAGGTTTAAACAGAGTCGGGACAGGGTCTGATAGAATCAAGATAAGGTCAGGGCAGGGTTTGGGCGAGGTAAGGTCGGGTTTGGATAGAGTCTGGGGGTTTTAGTCTGGACAGAGGTAGGGATGTAAATGAGAGATGCAGAACTTGGGTCTGTGGTTTGAAGATTCAGGATGACAGAACTAATGAACAAAGAATAACCAAGAAGAAATAAAACAAACAGAGTAAATACTTACCTGCCAGAAGACATGATGAAAGCCATAGTTGAAGTTGTCTGTGTAGTGCCAGATTGAATGCAGATTGGTTGATGCCGAGGGTGTTGATTGATGCCGAGAGTGTTGATTGCCAGAGTCTGTGGATGTCAGAGTTCGCAGGTTGATTGAATGATTGCTCGGTTTGATTGATTAGCCTTTCGAATGGTTGGCGGAGGCTGGTGAAGGCAAGGGACAGTTCGAGAGATGGTTCGACAACCATTTCAGGAAACTGAATGATAACTGGTAATGGATAACGGCAAGGTGACCAACGTCGGTAGGATTGCCGATGTCGGCTGATAAGTGACCGACGTCGGTGACATCGGCCAGGTAAAGACCATCGTCGGCAGATGCACAATGGGGATAGAGTCTAGCTTTAGCTCTGTGCTCATTTTTACATGCTACCAGGGTCAAGGTTGGTGGAACAAGTGATCGACAAGGGTTAAATAGGCGAAGAAGAATAAGACGGGGAATGACCAGGGGAGTCGACACAATTTTGGTGTCTACATTTGCCCCTTTTTGTCTTGTTGGTTGTTCTGGACGAACTGCAAGACAAAAATAGGAGTGATTGCCCCAGGTGAGGGATAAGGTTGATTTTGTCTTGTTGGTTGTTCGAATGAACTGCAAGACAAAAATAGGAAGCAAAATGCTCCGAGTATGGATGAGGTATTCCCCCTCAAAGCAGGAGGCGAGGGAAGGGAACCAGGAATCAGGTGCTGATTTGATAAAGAGTGGATGAAAAAGGGGTGAGGGTGAACGTTGCAAAGGTCGTGATTGCGCGCATACCACTGCACGAGATGGTTAGGTCAAAGTATCGTAGGTCAAGGGTCGAGGAGTGCCAAAATTGAAATAACTGGGCCCCAGCATTTAGTCATCTGCTGATCGGGTTATTCAATCTAAGCTGAAGCTCCAAATGGTCATCGTGTTCCAGGTATCCAGGGCTCAGGAAGTGCTCCTAGAAACACGAAAAAGTCACAAGTAGGGCAGATCAACCAGCTCACGATCTTATACTTGCGAAGGGTCAAAAAAGGTTTGAGCACAATTCTGCTAACCAGTCATGAGGTAGCATACATGCAAAAATAACCAAGGCAACAACGTCTTGGAAGTGGTTGAGGTTGGAGGAGATAGGCATGATCTCCAATGGTTGGTGGTCGATGGATGGATGAATGGATGAAAGGATGCAGCCGAGCTAACCCCAGAAGACCCCATGTCAACTGAGTGCTGCCTACATAGCCCTGGTGATAGGGCCTCAGGCCAATGTAGTTCTCTCGAGAAGGGAGGAAGGGTCAAAGGGATGGAAATGGGTCATGGTGAAGGGCAAGGTTATGGATAAAAGAAGGAAAGAAGGTTTGTTCATCAGAGGGATGAACAAATGAGAATGGTCGAGCTAACCCCAGACGACAGGCGTGTCATCTGAGTGCTGCCTACATAGCCCCAGTGGAAGGGCCTCAGACCAATGTAGTTCAGACAAAGGGTCCGAGTAGCAAACAGGTGGTTAAAATGGTTGATATATAGGTCATGGTTATGATGAAATGATGAGGAAAAAAGATGTTGCAGCCTTTTCCAAATGGTGTATTCTGCAACATTGGTTGAGGGGTTTTTCATCCCTAGCAATATTCTATATTCGTGATGGATGTATGCTAAAAATGAATTGAGGTTTATTTATGTGTCAGCAAGTACTGGTTTATGCTGAACATAAATTGTGGCGGGTCAATAGTTTCTATGTGTATTGGTGTCCATAGAAACTAGGGTGAATAGGCTAGGTCATGTTGATGGTCTGAAAAGAGAGTTGAGCTGAGTCGATTGACAAGTGATGAAGGTGAATGTGACCAAAGTGTAGAGAAAAAGTGAAAGGCAAATTGCTCTTTCATTGAAAAGGACCAAAAAGATAGCATAGATAGGGGTTATGAGAATCAAGAGCCCCATTCATGCGTGACGTCGTTGACCATAGTTGTGTTAGAGCGGTAATCAAATCACTTAGACATTAAAGTGAGCTCGAAGTCCCTTGAGCAGGTGATAGGAGGAGGAAAGAGGGTAACCCATTTTAAGAGCAGAGATAACTATGCCCCTTTTTATAGGAGACCCTGAGATAACTATAAGTCAAGTCCATGACTCATTTTTTTTTTTTTTTTTTGCGCAGACTGATCAATGCGGGAAGCCTGCATAGAGATGTCATTTGATTTAGTGGTCATGTTGCGAAGCTGATCGATGCGGGAAGATTCTAAAATAGTGTTGTTTATTGCCAGATTAGTCATAGCCATCCTTCGAGGGAGTGGTCTAGATTTTTATATAATATAAGGGCTTTTTAAATAGCTGTCCTTCGAGGGAGCAGTCTATTAATTACAGCAATGATAGTACAGCTGTCCTTCGAGGGAGCAGTCTGTTTTTTGATTTGATATTGATATAGTGACCATGGATATTGTGACATCGTGATTTGTTTTGTATAGAAATGTGAGTCATGGACAAGATTATAGAAGGTCAAGGGCTCCCTTTTATTAGGACAAAGCATCCATACATCATAAAAGGGTTATAGGAATTGTTAAGAGGAATAGGGTTGAAAGGAAGAAGGATTTAAGGGGACGGGGATTGCTCAAGGGACAAGCTCAAGTTAAGTGTCAAGTGGACGAATACTCGACTAGCAGTAGAATGGTCGCAGATGCAACGCATTAAGAGGCTCAGGTTCTGGGTGTCCATCAAGAGAAGACAGACGGTAAGTCCCTGATCCATACTTGTGCATGATAATAAAAGGTCCAAGCCAATTAGGAGCAAACTTGCCTCGTTTACTTCACTCCATGTTGGTCACGTGTTGATTATCTTTAAGGATGAGGTCTCTGATGTTGAAATCTCGTTCTCCCATATTTTTGTCATAGGCGTGCTTGATGCGATGTTGATAGACATGGAGATGATTAAGGGCAGCAAGACGGCGTTCGTCAAGTAACTCAAGTTGAGCTAAGCGATCTTGACGAAAGTCATCATTGGAAAGGATATCATGTAGAGAAATGCGGAGAGACGGGATCTATACTTCAAGAGGTAAGACAGCCTCTGTTCCGTACGTGAGAGAAAAAGGGGTAGCACCCATGGAGGTTCGAATACTAGTGCGGTAAGCCCACAAAGCGAAGGGAATGTGAATGTGCCAATCCCTGCCTGTGTCACTGACCACTTTCATGAGAATTTTGGTGAGAATTTTGTTGGAAGCCTCGGCCTGCCCATTTTCTTGTGGGTAGTAAGGTGAAGAAAAACTGAGTTTGATGCCGAAGGAGTCGCATAGCTTTTGGACAGTTTTGTTTTTGAAGGACTTGCCGTTATCAGTGATAATTTTATGAGGGACACCGAAACGACAGATGATATGGGTGTTGATGAAGTCGACAATCTTGTCAGCTTTTGTGGAGACGAGAGGAATGGCTTCCACCCACTTGGTGAAATATTCAGTGGCTGTGATGATAGATTGATGACGAAGAGATGAATGAGGGTTAATCTCACTGATGAGATCTAAACCCCACTAAGAAAAAGGCCAGAAATCCTGAGCAATTTGTAAGGCATGACTGGGGAGATGGAACAAGTTAGAGTGCTGCTGACACTTGATGCAACGCCGAACATAGTCGCTACAGTCTTGATGAAGGGTAGGCCAATAATAGCCCAGACGAAGGATGCGCTTGGCAACCGAATTCCCACTGAAATGTCTGCCACAAATCCCATCATGGACTTGCTGAATGGCGTGAGATGCTTCAGTGGAGGTGAGACAGTGAAGAAGGAGGCCGTCGAAGCCTCGCTTATAGAGAAGACCCCCTAGCATGGTATAGCGAGCAGTACGCTTGATAAAAGCTCGTCGTGCATTACTAGAGAGGTTGGGAGGAATGACAGAGAGAGATAAGAAGTCCACAAGTTGCTTATACCAAGCATCTTGTGGGCTAGGGTCTATAATGTTGACATGATGAATGTGAGGAGAGATATATGAAGGCAACGGCACACGACACACCATGACAAAAAGTCTGGATGCAGATGAGGAAGATGGGATATGGGAAGCGAGAGAAGCCATGGTGTCAGCAAACTTATTCGTAGATCGAGGAACAGTCTGCAGGAGGAAATGGTCGAAAGATGCAAGGAGAATGTCAACACAGTTTTTGTACCTTTGCAAAATTTCATTTTTACAGAGGTATGAACCGTTGAGCTGATTGACGACGAGCTGCGAGTCACCGAAGATATTGATGGACTTGATGCTGAGAGAGAGGGCGGTCTGAAGTCCCAAAATTAAGGCCTCATATTCGGCCATATTATTGGTACAATCAAAGTCGAGTTTAAAAGACAAAGGCATGGGCTCCCCTTCGAGTGGGATGAGAATGACCCCAGCACCTCCACCTAGTTGACATTTGGATCCGTCAAAGAACATAGTCATCTGATAGGTGGTGTCGTCGGAGGAAAGCGCAGCGATAGACTCGTCAGGGAATTCACACTGCGAAGGTTGAGTGTCAGGCAGAGGGGCATCTGCTAGTTGATCAGCGATGGTTTGCCCCTTGATAGATTTCTGCTGGATGAATTCGAGATCGAAATCAGCAAGCAGCATGAGCCACCGAGCCATACGTTGATTCTGATATGGCGTGGAGTTCATATACTTGAGAGGGTCAGTGTGGGTGATGACAAAAGTTTTGTGACTGAGAAGATAGTGGCGAAGCTTAGTAGCAGCAAAGACTAATGCCAAACAGAGTTTCTCGATATGGGTATACCGAGTTTCATAGTCGACCAGTGTTCGGCTGATATAATAAATGGCTTGCTCACGGTGATGCTCGTCTCAGTGCCCGATCATGGCACCTAACGAATGGTGAGTGGCTGAGATATAAAGGTAGAAGGGTTGGTCATCTTTAGGTGGAATGAGAACTGGTGGAGAGACCAGATAGTGTTTTAAGGCTTCAAAAGCCTCTTGACAGTCCTTATCCCATGTAAAAATGACATCCTTCTTAAGGAGATGATGAAAAGGTTGGCAGCGATCAGAAAGCTGCGAGATGAAGCGACGAATGGACTGGAGCTTGCCTTGCAAACTGCGAAGCTGCTTGAGATTGGTCGGGGGAGGCATTTCAAGGATAGCACAAATCTTGGCGGGATCTATCTCAATGCCACAGAAGGAAATGATGAAGCCGAGCAGCTTGCTAGAGAGGACCCCAAAGACACATTTCTTGGGGTTAAGATGAACATTGTACTGAAGAAGATGAGAAAAGATGATTTTGAGAATGATCAGATGGTCACAGCGAAGTTTGGACTTGCCGAGCAGGTCATCCACATAGTCCTCCATGATTTTGTGGAGGAGATTGTGGAAAATGTAGGTCATGGCACGCTGATAAGTGGTGCCTGTGTTCTTCAAGCCGAAAGGCATGACTCGATAACAGAAAGTCCCCCATGGGGTAATGAAAGTAGTCTTGTGCTGATCTTCCAGAGCAATCAGGATTTGATTGTATCCTGAAAACCCGTCCATAAGAGATAGCATCTTATGGCCGGCCGTAAGATCAACAAGCTGGTCGATGTTAGGAAGAGGAAAGTCATCTTTAGGACAGGCTAGATTAAGGTCGTGATAGTCTGTGCAGATCCGAATCCCCCCAGTTGCCTTGGTGACTGGGATGATGTTAGAGACCCACTTTGGATAATCGATGGGCTGGATGAAGGAGACAGAAAGGAGACGCTGAAGCTCCTCCTTGACAAGGAGGGCAACGCGAGGATGCATCTTTCAAAGCTTTTGCCTGACAGGATTAGCCTCTGGTTTGGTGACAATGTTATGGGTAACGATGGTGGGGTCGATGCCAGGCATATCACTGTAAGTCTAGGCAAAGGCCTTGCTATGGTCTGAAAGGAACTGGGTATAGTCAAGCTGCTCCTGAATGTCTAAAGATTGGCCAATCTTTAAGACATGAGGAACATCATAAGAAGAAGGGAGTTTGATGTCAATGGTGGATTCATTTAACATAACCTGGGTCTCAAAAGGGAGGGAGCGCTAAATGAAATAATCATCAGCACCCATGTAGGAAAGGATGGCGTCGTCGTCAATGCAGTGAACAGTGTGAATGGTTGCCGACTCATATTCGATCATGCTGGGAAGAATGAGAGGGAGAGACTTGGATACCCCATTGAGCTGATAAGTCAAGGGGTCCAGGCAGATGGTGTTTATGGAAAAAAAAACTAGGAGGAATGGAAACCACTGAATCTGTAAGTGAAGGTGGTGAAATAGGCAAGTGTGGAGGAGATTGGTCAAGGATTGGTTCAGGATAAAGGTCTACAGGGTCTTGAGTGGGGTCGTGATATCCCGGACCATACCGTTTCTTGGCATCGTCATCATTGAGCGGTTGGATAGGCTGATGGGAGCCCTACTCATAGCGTCCGAAACCAAAACCTTTCCATGCACACCTGTAAAGGTAAGTATGTGCAAAGGCGGGGTTGCCAAGAAATGAAAAATCTGATGTGAAAGGTTGGGGTGAAGAAAGAGGATTACCGTCAGTAGGAGCTTGATTAAGCCCCCCATAGATGAGGTTGGTGTGGAGGTGAGGGGGACTATAAGGTATGATCATCCCTATCCGATGGTCGTAGCTGGGGCTGTGATGAAGGCATCCATACTCTTGCGGAGTTTGGAACATGTCTAAAGCCAGCAAGCGATACTCTCCCAATAAAAGTCTTTGGAAGACGTCTTCCATGGGATCTGTGGTCGTCTCTTGAAGGGGAGGTGTAAGGGCGACTACCTGTTGGGAACTGGTTGAAGCTTCTGCGAATGGAGGCAGTGTCGGGGTTGATGGCTTGATAGGAATGAGGACATCGTTTGGACGGTAGGTGGTGTTGCATGTTTTGAAGGGCGAAGGGTCAGCGAGAATGGTGTGGACTTGTCCGTCATGCTCAAACTTCACACAATGGTGCAGGGTGGAGGGGACACAGGCCATGGCACGGATCCAGGGTCGGCCTAGCAAGATGGTGTATTGGAACTCTCCTTCGATGATGTAGAAGAGCTCTGGGACTGTGCGTGGACCAATGCAGATATGAAGGATGACTGTGCCAATGGTCGTGGCAGTAGTGTCATTAAAAGAGCGCAAGATCGCGTCGGTTTTGGAGACGCAATTCTTGGGAAGAGCCAACTGATCAAAGGCATGGGTGGAGATGATGTTGATGCTAGCGCCCCCGTCGATCATAACGCGTTTAATGCGTGTCCAATCGATATAAGCAGTGATGAAGAGGGCGGCGTCCTGATCTTCCGTGTTGGATGTGGGAATCTCAGAATCGCTAAATGTTATGGAGGCAACAGGGGCTAAGGAGTGGACAAGGGCAGCAAGTGGTTGGGGGTCCTCGGGTTGGACCTCCGCTGCCTGCAGGGCTTGGATGAGGGCCTAACGATGTTGGGGTGAGGTTTGGATGAGATCGTAGAGGGACATCTTCACAGGCGTTTGGTGAAGCTGTTTCAACATGGAGTCGTGGATTGGTCCGGAAGAGGAAGAAGAAGAAGAGGGTTGAGGCGCACCAAGGATAGAAATCTTAGGCTTAGGCGGTTGAGGTGGATTGACAAAAGGGTAGGTCCAAGGAATGGCGGCTTTTTCTTTCGCCTTGTCCTTTTGTGACCTAGTGGTGATGTGAATGGCATTGATTTCAAAGATGGGAGGTGAAGGTGATGAAGGGGTTGTAACAGGTTGATGAGATGTGGATGGATTTGAAGAGGTTGAAGGGTTATGAGAAGGAGTCAGGGGGTGGTCGAAAGTGTCCTCAAAGAGAAGAGTGTGTTTCTCCAGATAACGGCGAATGACAGCCTTGAGGGCACAGCAAGTCTCGGTGTCATGTCTTGGTGTACGATGATATAAACAAATCTTCGTGTCGTCGAACCATGAGGGTTTAGACCCGAGAGGTTGAAAGGGCTTGATGGGTGGAAGAGTTATGCTAGAAGTTTGCAAAAGTCGTTGCAAGATCAAAGAGTATGAGCCCACTAAAGGGTCCATGCTCATCGATGTATGCAATGTCGGTGACTTTTGCTTAGGCGAAATTGGAGGGGGTTTTCGTACCACCTTCTGGGTTGATGGTGCGATGACAAGCGGAGACGGTACACTCTTCATGAGAGGTATCACCCTTTTGGGAGAGGGTAGGCTAGCGGTAGGTAAAGGAAGCAAAGGAGGCAACCGGTTTTGGTTAGAGGTTGAAGCGGGAAGGACTCTGGTTAAGGTTGAAGGATGCGGGCCCAAAATAGAAGGCAATGGTGATGGAAGAGGAGGCGTTCGCCTCTGTGGTTTGGTAGTCTTTTGTGATTTAGGTTGAAGACTACTATTAGTTGAATTTTGGGTTAAGTCCACCTTCACTTGTGGATGAGTGAGGTTGGAGACGGGGCGAACGCCAAGTGATTTGATAGGTTTAGGCGGAGTAGATGAGGGTTTTAGTTTTGATGAAGTTGATGAAGATGTAGATGGTTTGGAAGTGGAGATCGGATTTTTGTTGATAGTCTTAGGAGGTTCTGCCATGGGAGGATTAGCAGCATGAGATGAGAGGGCCCAGGCTTGTTGAAGAGCTGTGAGACGGTCCCACAATCCCTGATGTTCCACTTTCCTAGAAGGGAGAAGTTTGAGTCTCTCCACTAGTCGGGAAAATGGCTGAGAAGATGCGGGATGAGGTTTAGGCTCTTGAGAAGACGTCGACGGTTGTGGGACTGAAGGTGAGACAGGTGTAGTAGTCTCGGGCCCAAAGCATGGTGAAGTCGTGACAGGTTCATGTTTGGTTGGAGACGAAGGAGAGATAGGTTCTTCCCTGGGTGGAGAAGAAACTGGAGAATGAAGCTCCTCAAGCGGGTAAAGGGCAGGGATGATAGTGCCCTCCACTTGTGGTCGAGGAGTAGGAAAGGTTGGGTCCTCCATGGGCAGCAAGAAGGAAGATGGTGAAACTGGTGGTGCTGGTAAGGTCGAGGCATCCTCCAAAATGAGAGAAGTTGAGGGAGAACTAGCTGGAGAAAGAGGTTCGTCCACATGTGATGGACTGATGGATGAACCCACCTCTTGGGGTTGGTTAGAAATAAGGGGCGAGACCGTATTGACTGTTCAAATATTATGTTCATGGGTATTGTCAGTCAAGGTCTGGACGTTGTTTTGGGTTGGTGGATGATTGGGGAACGGTTGTTTGAAGATATCGATACCCTGATTAGGAGGGGCATTAGGATTGTCGAGGATGAGGTCACCCTTTTCCAACATGTCTTGGACTATGTTTTTAAGGGTTTTACAGTTGCCCGTGTCATGACCTTTAACACGGTGGTAGTGGCAGAAGTCATTTTCCCTATACCACGCAGGGATGGCGCGTGAGGGATCAAATTGTGGTGGAGGTCGGATCTGAGGGAGATTGATGGCCCCTTGTTTGACGAGTTTTTCCAGCACAGACGCGTATGATTCTCCAAGTGGAGTAAACTGTCGCTGTATGTATCTCTGCTAAAATTGGCGAGTAGCGCTCATAGACGTGGATGGTTCAGGTTGATTAGTTGAAGGCAAACAGGAGGAAGATCTAACAACCACAGCATTTGCTGAAGCTTTAGATTTAGGATTGGATGAGGAGGGCTTAGAAGAAGGGTCATTGGTTTTGGAGTTGGGATTCTTACTCCGCAACTTGACTTTATTCTCCTCGACAGCACGTAACTCAAGTTTACGAGCCATCATGAAGGCTTCGTCAAAAGTGCGGAAGGTTTGAACCCTCAAGGTAGAAGAAATATGTCTAGCGCAGGCTTGAGAGAAAAGTTCAATAAGCTCAGGCTGAGGTAAGGAAAATGAAAGTTGATTGATAAGGCCCCTCCACCGAGCGACGAAATCAGCAATAGACTCATCCTCAAACTGGCGAATAGAATAGAGGTCTGTGATAGAGACCTTCTTGGTAATATTGATGGAGAAATGATCGAGGAAGAGCTAGGCCAACTGAGTGAATGTGAGGATGGAATGGCTGGGAAGAGAGCTGTACCAGTCAAGTGCAGCACCCAAGAGAGACATGGGAAACGTGCGTAAGAGCAACGCATCGTCGTGGGCGATAAGGTAACAGGCGTGTCTGAATGCCCGTAAATGTTGTTGTGGGTCTTCCTTGCTCTGGAAATGAGAAAACTTAGGAAGTTCCCACTGGCTGGGATATGGTCTTATGGGGACAGAAGGATGGATGGGCTTGTTGCAGATTTGTTCGTACGAGAGAGTGTTGCGTGAGCCGGTAACGGAGGTCTCTAGGTTGGACATTTTATCCATCAGCATCTTGATAATATCTACTGACGGATTGGCGGGTGGAACGCCTCCTAGATTGTAAGGCGCTTGAAAGAGGCTGGAAGAGGTATACGACGTAGTCGGTTGTACCAATAAGGGTGCAACGTACAGATGACTAGTCGTAGGGATAGAAGAAGTGACTAAGGATGGTTGGATGGAAGGCAAGGCTAGGTTTGATGTTGTCATGGGAGGTTGGTTAGAGGTAACATGGGCCAATGGATGGGTAGCCACCCTAGTGTTGATAGGAGTAAGGGTGGGCGGAATAGAGACGACCAGGTTTTGAAAGGGGGTAGAAAGTGGTTGAGTGGACTGAGATTGATTGGGGGCCGAAACCCCGGTGAAAGTGGACCCAGCAATGGAAGGAGAGGCCACACTTGGATGGTTGGTGAAAGGTTGGTCATTGGTTGAGGCAACAGCTTGGGTGTCTAAGGGTTGGACTACGGACGCTGTTGATACGGCCGCAGTCTCGAGGAAAGAGGTCGGCATTCCATAAATTGGATTGCCCAAGGGGTCTCGCGTTTGGCTATTCGCGAGATAGTGTTGCAGGGCTTTGGTATTGAGGTCCAAGAATCGTGCGAAATCTTGGTCCCCTTCTGGAATAATAGGCATTTGGGTCGGAGATGGTCTGGTAGGAGTTCTTTCAGTTTTCGAGTTGAAATCCATTATAGGGTTGGTTGTAGGCGGGGTAGATGGAAGAGGATGATGCCTCGCGTGATCGACTAGAGCCTTGGCTTGGCTACGAGTCAGAACCATTCAAGGCAAGGAAGAACGTCCTCACAAGCTCAAACAAGCAGATAAGAACCAAAAAGATGAAGACACAAGCAGATCCTAAAACCCTAAAAGTAAATTATTAGGATTATAGTGGCTTATGCCTTAGAATATGTGTAGAGGAAGATTGGCTTTGTGAGTCGGGTCCTAGAAGAAGCAGTCTATGGATGGTTTCGGGTTTTGTTATGGTGCTCAAGAAATCTGTGTTAGCTTCCATACAGGCCTGGTGCTAAGGAGCAAGCTCCCCTCACTTCACGATTCCAGTGGTTAGCTGGTTTCGCTTAGCCAAAATATACTTCCACTAGAGTTTATCCTTCGCCAGAGAACGGAGTGGGCTTCCCCCTTGGTGATGAAATCCAAGTAGGGTCACCGGGACGGGTAAGGTATCCGCTGGGGGATGAAATCCCAGTCGGGCCTTGTCTCAGGTAAGTTAAAATGTTTGTTTTGTGCAGGTGGTTTGGTCGTGTAACATCAAGTGATCTAGATTAATTCAATATGCGGTTTAATTACTATGTGTGGTCTAAAAGATGCAGGCAAATAGAAATGAATGCAAAATGTTTTAATGCCCAAGTCGAAATGTTTGTTCATATGAAGACGAATGGAGAAAGAGTCGAAGAATATGAGTTTTAGCTAGTCTAGAAGTGCAAGAAAGAAAGAAATGTTCGTTTTAGTCCTGCTTATGATGTCGTTTAAGAAGAGACGAAAGGAGGCAAAAAGGAAGGAACCTAATGCACCTATATGAACGAAAGAAAGAAAGAACCCAAGGAAGGCCCTAGGGTCCCACCGGGCATGCCAGAATGTTTCTATGCAAAAATTGCTTTCTACATTCAAAAGATGAATAAAGAAACTAAGGAAATGGTCAAGGCTAGAAGTACCTGATAAGTTGAGCGCACCAAAATCAGACATTGGAAGATTCTCCTCTTTGGCTGTGGAGGAATGACACCTGCGAAGAAGAAAAAAAAATAGTTCATGGATATCATTAAGAGATAATTGCCTATCAAATTCTATCCTTTCAAAATCATAAAAGAAAAAAAAGGCTAAAACACGGAAGAACGTTAGTCAAAGATAGGGTGGGCTGTCAGGCGAACGCCCGATCCTGGAAGTACGAAGACTTCCTAGAAGGATATCAATCCACTGATAAAAAAGCAGAATATTGGATGAAAGTAGATAATAAAAGATAAAATGACAGAAATAAATGACAAAATAAAATGCGTACCTGATATGCAGCACTGTTCTGCACAGTCGCCGGCGTCGGTCTTTGTGGTGCCGGCGTCGGTTAGGGAAAGTGCCGACGTCAGTTGAGGTGCCATCGTCGGTCGGGGTAGTGACCGGCGTCGGTAGGGGCAGGTTCTGGATGAGTTGCAGAAGGCCTGGGAGAGTCGGGACAGGTTCTTGACAGGGTCGGGACAAGGTTTAAACAGAGTCAGGACAGGGTCTGATAGAATCAAGATAAGGTCAGGGCAGAGTTTGGGCAAGGTAAGGTCGGGTTTGGATAGAGTCTGGGGGTTTTAGTCTGGATAGAGGCAGGGATGTAAATGAGAGATGTAGAACTTGGGTCTATGGTTTGAAGATTCGGGATGACAGAACTAATGAACAAAGAATAACCAAGAAGAAATGAAACAAACAGAGTAAATACTTACCTGCCAGAAGACATGATGAAAGCCATAGTTGAAGTTGTCTGTGCAGTGCCGGATTGAATGCAGATTGGTTGATGCCGAGGGTGTTGATTGATGTTGAGAGTGTTGATTGCCAGAGTCTGTGGATGTCGGAGTTCGCAGGTCGATTGAATGATTGCTCGATTTGATTGATTAGCCTTTCGAATGGTTGGCGGAGGCTGATGAAGGCAAGGGACGGTTCGAGAGACAGTTCGACAACCATTTCGAGAAACTGAATGATAACTGGTAACGGATAACGGCAAGGTGACCGACGTCGGCAGGATTGCCGACGTCGGCCGATAAGTGACCGACGTCGGTGACATCGGCCGGGTAAAGACCGTCGTCGGCAGATGCACAATGGGGATAGAGTCTAGCTTTAGCTCTGTGCTCATTTTTACATGCTGCCAGGGTCAAGGTTGGTGGAACAAGTGATCGACAAGGGTTAAATAGGCGAAGAAGAATAAGACGGGGAATGACCAGGGGAGTCGACACGATTTCGGTGTCTACACAAGCCAAGTGCCAAATTTCCCCATGTATCAATTTAAACCATCCCAACCTCCTATAGGCACTAACATATTCATCAAAAATAAAAATCATCATGCTAAGAATGATGGTGTCACTGATTCCTATGATACCATTCATAATATTCAAGGTATTGCTCCCAACCATGCTTCAAGACAAGTTTCCCCTTGAAACCACATCCCTACGCCTCACTTTTCTCCAACAAAAAATATCAATCTTCATAAGCCTTTATCCTTAGTGAAACTCCAAAAGTGTCTAGAAAGGCCTCTTCCATGAGAACTTGATCCCACTTGTCCTATGAAATCATGGTATGATCCCAATAAATTTTGTTGGTTTCATGCTAGTTGGGGTCACTCTAATGAGACTTGTAGGTAATTTTGTAACTTAGTTATGTATTTCCTCCTTGGTCCCAATTTCAACCATAATTAACTCATTAGTAAACAACAACAATCCTATGACATTGCCTTCAAATATCACTAAACACAAAGTAAAAGTCAAGATTTGAACTAGGATAATGCTCATCTAGCTATCCACGAAGAAACTATTCCAAATCATCAAGCCAATAATTCTAAACCTACTCCTTCCATCAATAACATTGATAGTCTTATAGACCCAACTCTCAACGAGAATGTGGTCAACATTGTTAGAAAATAGTCCTAACATGGATAAATAAATAAAATATATTATTAGGATGTGAAAATCATGTAGTGATTCTACATTAGGGCTTTTAGTTATTAGTTGTTAGTGGTTAAAAATAATTACCATATTATTAAATTTGCATTCCTATATATTGTAATTTTATTTTAATTAATAAAGTATGCTGGTTGAGACTGATAAAATTGTGTGAGAGCCTTCAGTTATGGCCTATCATGGGCTAACTTCATTATCTAGTATCAGAGCAGGCCCATCCTAGACCTCTTTATACCCTCCATCTATTTGTATTTGCATCAAATTGGATTAATGGTTATGTCATGTAGCCTATGTGCAAATTCCATTTTTTTCCAATCACCCCTACTTGCACATTGACAATAATTTACAATGCAGACCATGTGTACAATTGTTGTTATTCTCCACCCACCTGCATCTTATCTTATTCCATTATGTTCACACCATTTTGTCCATTATTTGCATTAAAAAATATATATATATATATATATATATATATATATATATATATAGTTTCTATTTTTTTCTAGTTAGGATCTTTCTATATTTTTTAATTTGGTTGCAATAAGTTTTCAATTTACAAAAAAATAAGAACTTTGGATTAACATCTATATTATGAAACCTTTGAATTTGTTTTAGCACTAGTGATTTACAGACTTGGCTTCATTCAACATTGGTTGGGTTCGAAGCGTTTTATGTTACTTTGTAGTCTTAGACTCAATAATGTATTCAACCTACATCATTTAGAGTGATCTAAAAGGTTAGATATTACAGTAATATAGTCAGTTGTATTTACATCCTTTATAGCACTCACTAGATTTGAATTTGATTTGGATCAAACCTAATCCACATATTTATCCACATGGTGGTATACCTGCGTAATATCCAATTTGATATTTTTTGGCTTAAATTTTTAATCATATCCAGTTGTTTGTCCTCAAAACTATCAGTTACATCTCTAATCCTTTGGCCCAATCTCCTTCTACCATGCTCTCAGAGATCTGGTTCACTATGCTCCATAGCTTCTTCACTGCTGACAAATCTCTACATGGGAATAAAATATTATGATAAGTTTAAGGTTAATTTAAGCTTTTTATTTTTGGGTTAAATTCTATCTTTTAATTTTCTAATTTTGTGTTTTAAACTCTAGTCTTTAAGATTAAGTTGTATATATATTTTTCTAAGTTTTGGCTTTTACTTTAACTATTTTAGGTTTTCTTTAAGCTTGTGTTTTTTATTTTATTAAAAGTAGTCAAGCTTTTTGAGTTTGGTGATTTTAGAATGTTAATGCATGTATTTGTTTTTAATTCATAGTTTTTAAGTTTAAGTGTTTTATATCCTTTATTTAGGTTTACATTCATTGGTATTTTAATGTTTTTATTTTAAATTAGTTTTAATTTAGTTATTTTTTAGTTTTTGTTTAAGGTATGTATTTTATATTTTAAGTTTATGTATTAGTTTTATATTTAAAGTGGTATGTAATTTTTCATGGGTTTTTTTAATTTGTTTTCTATGTTTATTTATTTTATTTTTAATATTGTAAATTTTTTATGATTAATTTTAGATTTTTATTATTTTATTTAATTTTGAAGTATAATCAAAAAAATTGTGTTTAGTTATTTATGTCCAGAGTCAAGACCTTGTCATCTTGTTTAAGTACATGTCATTGTTCTTGAGTTGCAAGACATCAAATAATTCTTGAAATGCACTTTTCAATAAAACAAGTTTCTAATGAAAAATAAAATCACATATTTGTAATCGAATGCATTATCAGTTGAAAATTGTCAAGGAACCTAGAACAATAAACATGCTCCGATCCCTACTGAGTCAGGATCTTGCTCTACAAATTAGAGCACATATGATTACTTCTTGTATTAGCAACTAAACATGGAATTATACCAGAATCAATAAGTAACTAGAAATATGAAACAACACAGGAATTGAGAGACAATACACAATTGTATTAATAATCACTCAGAAGAATATACAATAAGGAAGATGCCACTTCTTCCTCCACCTCAAAGGTTTGCCATGCCTCAAGACCTTCTTCCCTCTCTCTCTCAGTCACAACAATCAACTCCAATATAGAATTGATGTTCACCTCTCCAACCAATCAATAACACGCTGCCAGTTCATCAAGTACACAACTGTACTCCAAGTAGATCCCCTGCTCTCTGCTACCTGCAAATCACTAGACCTTACTCACCATGTAGATATCTCTACACCCCAGAAGAACCCTTGTCCTTGCCTCACCAAGTCCTTATGATTCTTCAACCAGTACCCTGGTGGATCAGCTCCTTGACCTTGTAGACCTTGCAACTCTCCCTGATCATACACACTCAGCACCCCTTTGGAACTAGGAGGAGCTACACTAGCTCTCTCTAAAAGCTCTATGGCTTTCTAGCACATTTTTACAATACAGCCCATGAGTCCATATATAGATCTCATGCTTACAATAATTAGACACATAACTCAAGACTAAGACTAGCCTTCAACATGTAAACAAATAGTCCAAAAATAGACTCTCTGGGATCAACATGCGAACTGCCTGTTCACGCACAGGCTGTCGACGTCGGCTCCTCATGACTGATGTCGGCCGACTGGTAACCGTCACCAGTTGCTTCCTCACTACCATCTGACCGATGTCGGCTGATAAGACTGACGCCGGTTTCCCTGCAACTGATTCTGTAACTCCCTGTAACTCTGCATCCTCCATAACTTCTCCTCTTTGCATCCTGGTGAGGCTTTTAGCTCCACAACCTAACAAAAATGACATTCAAGTTTCTCACCCCATGTTATAACTAGGTGGTGAATGTTAAGAAATAGTCCTAACATGGATAAATAAATAAAATATATTATAGGATGTGAAAATCACGTAGTGATTCTACATGAGGGTTTTTAGTTAGTATTTGTTCGTGGTTAAAAATAACTACCCTATTATTAGATTTATATTCTTATATATTGTAATGTTATTCAAATTAATAAAGTATGTTGGTTGAGACAAATAAAATTATGTAAGATCCTTCATCTCTATCTTTTCATGGGCTAACTTCATTATCAAACATGACTAATACGTGAAGGGTAATTAACTTCATTGATTCTCATCCTACCTACACACATCAACCATTTCACACTTTCTATGTTATCCAAGATTCTTCCCCAACTCACCTAATAGAGTTGGGACAAGAGGATCTTATCTCTTTTGATGAAAAAATTCCAACACCTCCATTGGATAACACCTCTCATACCATTTATACAATTTCTCCAACCTCTTTACCTATCGCCAATGATATTCAAACTCATAACACTACATATTCAAATGCATCACAAACTAAACCTACATAAACTACCTCTTTTTTCAAATTAACCAACCAATTTTTCCCCCAATTCAACCTCATGCATCTTATCAACACAAATTTACATGAACTTCTAGTCCTCCTTCTGAGGAACTCCTCCAACACTATGCCCCTCTATCTAGCAATCCCCTCATGGGTTATGATGAATGGGATCCTATCACGGATCTTACTAATATCCCATATCAAATTATATTTATTTAACTCATGTGAACTTATCCACATCATCATAACCACCTTATGTAACTCCTATTCAAAATGAACATCCCTCATCTTCCCCTAGCAGGACATGAAGTTACCTTATCTAGATCTGAATATAGCATCTTACAATAGTGTGAAGAGATGTCTATACACATTGATAAAATAATAGACACTTCTCTCTCTCTCAAATTCCCTATTACTTCTATGGTTCCATATGAGATTATACTTCATGTGAATGATCCTCCTCTCTTTATAAGAATCCAAATCAATAACATCCAAGTCAAACATGCCTTGATTGATGAGGGTTCAGGTACTTGTGTTTCCTCTCTCAACTTCATTAAACCCCTTGGATACTCTAAATTTAATATTAAGTCCATGCACATCATGTGTCAAATATATGATTGAAGGTAAATGACTCCCTTAGGTTATGTGTAGATCCCTATCACCATCCCACATGTCATTATTCGATTGAAGATTATGATCTTCAATTTTACCCTCTCCTATAATATCTTACTTGGTAGGCTATAGACTCATTGCATGAGATTTTTTGCCTCTTATACCTACCAATGTGTAAATTTACCTCATAATGGTATAATATATAGGATTTAATGTGACACTAACCCTTAGAATTTTAAACAATTACAAGACTGTGGTGTATTTAAAATTTCAACCCTTTAACCCTTGCCAAGTGTTCCATTCTAAGAATCTCAACATTATAATTTCCATATCAAATCTATGTGAGTTTACCATGATCACCCTAAACTCATTGGGAATATACCACCTAACCTCTTATATCCTAATGACGATGAGCCATATGAGATCAACCTCAAGATAAAAACTTCTGATCTCTTTCCTCATCTCATTTCCTAGCTTCCACCTTATCTAAATTCATGTTCCTATTAACCATCTAATGATGATATTCCATTTTTCTTAACTAAGACTCGACACTCTATTCATCATGACACCTTTCATGAGAAGGTCATCCCTACTTATGAAATTGATATTCATATGCCCAACTACAATGATGGTTATACCTTAGATGACCCATTTCTAGAAGGTCTTGTATAGGTTCAAAATATTGAGATCCTTAATTATCATTATTATTTGTTTTAGTCTTTATATTTATCTAATTTCATTATATCTTATATAGTTTCTAATTTTACATTATTCTTCATGTTCATATGGTAGATATGGTGTACATTGTAGACACTAGAAAACTACACACTTGCAGTTCTAGGTGTTTGAATGCCTTGAGACCACCTTAAATCCTCCTAAAACCTTCTCAACCCATTTTTCCACCCTAATAACTTAATAAAAGTCACTATTATACCCATTTATATTCAAAATTTATTATTTGAAAACACCATTAAAAAATAGTTCTTAAAATCACTATACATGAAACACTATTCACTGTGGGACCCACTTTCACTATTCATGATGACATGGCATATGACATGAAAAGTGACATGAAAAATGGCATGGAATGTGACATATCATGTGAAATTTCATATGACATGAAAAATGACATGGCATGTGATATGACAAAATGATGTGGCAAAGTGACATGGCTTGGTACCCCACATTTAGCCCCTTTTACAAGATGCTTAATGACCTCATTTAAGCATCACAAGGGTACCAAATTGAAATGGGTATAATTTATCCTCAAGGGTAAGTAATTTTACTTGGTTTTGCATTTTCACATGAAAATATCCTTCAAAATTGACTTAACTGCCCCTTTGACACCTTGGAAGAGACAAAGAGCCCCCATTTTGGACTTCTTAGCCCCAATAAGGGAATTATAAACCCAAATTGGAATATTAACCCACCTCACATTGACTTACCCATGCCCCATTTAAAAATATAATCATATTTGGTGGATAACTTTTAAAATTCATAAATGAGGACAAATAAGGGTGTAACAAAGTCTTCGGTCCCATTTTCAAACCATGTGCACAATTCCTTTTAAACTTGGATTTGCAAGAAAGGTAGGGTTGCTTGACAACCCCCAGAGAAATATTATACCAAACCCATCCTTAACCTTTTATAAAAATGTTCCATACTTCCAAGATGCCCTCTTTTGGCACGTTTCCTCACAAAAAAACTACAAATACCCCCCCTCTCCTTCACCCAAGGGAGAGGTTGAAAAGTTAGAGTATTTCTGCAAAAAATTTATTGCATCTATTCATCCATTTCAAAGAGGTCATTAATATTCCACATATTGGAGGAAAATAATTCAAATTAATTAATCTCTATCAAAATTTCCTCAAGACATCTTCATCAACAATCTTTAACAAACCATCTTCATCAATAAGCATCTACAAACATTAAGGAAATATTTTATTTTGTTATTTTAATTTATTTATTTATTTAATTTTGGCCTCCCTTCCCTTAACCTTTTCAATCCCTTAACCATTATTGTCTTCATCCATTCCTCATCTTACCATTTACCCCTTTACCCCATTTTGCCTCTTTGCCATATTCCTCACTTGACCTCTTTCACCTCTTTGCCACACTTGACATATTCTCTTCTTTGAATCATCTATCCATTTACCCTTTTGTATATTTTCATACTTGATCATTTACCCAACAAAAAAAAAAAATCCTTTTGACCCTTACCATTTTACCCAAACCCCAAAACTATGGCCTTGCCTTGACTAGTTTTAGCATGTGCTAGATTTAGTCATTTTTTAAAAATAAGTATTTCATTTATTTTTGTACTTAGCATTTAATTTATAATTAATTAAATGGAATTTAATTTCTTTTATTTTATCATCTTCATTTTTTATTAGGGGATTGGATTGATAGCCATCCAAGGAAGCTTTAGCTTCTTGGATCTAGCATATGTTAGGCGATCCACCCTGCATCTTTGTCTAACCAACAAGCTTATGGTAGTGTTGTCTTATTGTAGGTATTAATTCCAAGACAAAAAAGAGTTATCTCTTCATTTTTTCATCAATGAGCACACTTTTAGTAGGTGCACACCCTTCATATTATGTTTATATCTTTTCTTATAAAAAATTAAGAAAAAATCAAAAATTTACAGAAACATTTTAGCATACCTGATGGGACCTAGCATCATCTAGGTGCCCAGTTTTTTTCCAAATTTTCATAGTTTGAATTTGAATGATCTCCTCCATTATTTTATGCTCATGAAATCTGAAATCTGAAATTTCTTTTGGCATAAAGTAAATCTTTACGTTATTTTATGTTCATCAAATGAAATTTGAAATTTGAAATTTCTTTTAGCATAAAGTAAATATTTACATTATTTTATGTTCAACAAATGAAATTTGAAATTTATTTTGGAATAAATTAAATTCTTGCATTCTTCTATTCTCATCAATTTGGAATCTGAAATTTCCTTTGTCATAAAATAAACCTTTGTATTGTTCTATGCTCATTCAAAGACATCAAAATTTTCCTTTGGTTTAAAATCAAGTACATTCATGGTTTTCTTGCTTAATTATCTCACGTATCTTTAATTAAATAGGTAAATTAATCATATATTAACTTTTATTCTTCACATGCAAACTAAACCACTTTCATAATCAACACACCAAAATAATACTTGAGACAAGGTCTGACTTGGATTTCATCACCAAGTGGAATCCTTACCCCTACCCAGTTTTCATACTTAGAATTAATCACTGAGGGGTTAACCAACTCCATTTTCTAATGGAGTATAAACTCTGAACAAATGGTATATTTTGGCTAAGCAGCCTGACTCAGCTTCAAGTTTGTGAAGTGTAGGGAGTAATCCCCTAGTATTAGGCCATGTACCCAATTCAGTGCAGAATTGACTCTTGAGTGCCTAAACATCCTAAAACTAAACTTAGATGGATTTTTTTAGGACCTTTTTAAGCCAATTCCCTTCATACTCATTTAAGTCTTAAGCCAATAAGAGAGAATTAAAACTCTAGGGCTTAATTTTCTCTAAAGTGTGTTGATTTCATTTGATTTTTTTATTTTTCCAACTACTTTTTGTTTGAGGTGTAAGGTTTAACTTCCTCTCTTTGGTTTCTCATTTTGTCTTAACCTAACTATAGGTAAGAAACCAAACCAACCTACCCCCGCCTCCTTCCTCATCTTTACCCATGGAGTACATATTAAACATCGAGGTGACACCCCATGATTCTCCTCATACACCTCATTCTCCTAATAGACCCTCGATGGTCCCCAAAGGGGATGCTAACTTCATCACCTATTTGGTTAATAACCCAGTGGCCTTACAGTGTTACCTTTCCACCTTGTCCCTTCACACCCCAACCTCTTCCATCTCTCTCTTGAATTTACCTTACGACATGCCAGACCACCTTATGGTGGGTGTCACCTCTACTTAACCTTCCATTTCTCACACTTCTTCCTCAACTCATGGCCCTCTAGTAGCTCAAACCCAATCAAAATTTCTAACCATTTCTTAAGCTCCCTCAACCTCAACCAACTCATCTCACATGGAGGTGAGTGTGCCCCTTCTCACCGATACCCTACAAACCATGGGTCAAACTTCCACCACTCATTCCTCTTTCCCTCTTACCGCTATCTAACCAACCAACACCCCTCTTCAAAACCTTGTGCTTTTGATACCCCAAACACTTCCTCCCATTCAAACTCAAGTAACCTCTCAAACCCAACCCTCTCATACATCCATTCCCCCAATCACAATTATTCCCCAACAAAAAACTTCCACCTCTTATCAATATGTGGCTAACCCACAAAGCCATATATCTCCCCTACCTCTTCATTCATACCCAAAAGTTCTTATGGGGTACCCCCTCAACAAGAATAAAACTCTTACCACCATATTCCCTCTTCCCAACCATCCAATCAATTTATCAATTATACCATTCGCCCAACCCATCCCCATACTAACTTGGTCAAGATGTTAATCGATAAAGTTAATAATCTTGAATATTCATTTTTAAGATCTAGAAACCTCCTTTCATATGACCAAATATGTAACAAACCCATCCATTCCAATCCATGCCTACCCTCCCCAATGAGAAAACCCAAAATTTACTAAGTTCCAAAATAAAGAGGACCCCCAACAAGATTTCTTAGGGCATTCTAGTACTCATGTTACCTAATTACCCATGACGACTCCTTATTTATCTACATAGTCCCCATGTCTCTAACAAGAATAGTCTTAGATTGGTATAGTGCCTTACCAAAGTATTCTATCATCTCCTTCACTCAACTAGCCTAAACTTTCTTGGAATACTTTTCAATCAATATCTCTAAGAAAGTCTTTATTACAGACCTCTACTTTATCTGGAAATATGAAGATGAGTCTGTTATCGACTTTGTCACTCATTGGAGAAGCTTAATGAACCAATTTTCCTTCCCTTTACCTCAATTGGAACTCATAGAGATTTTTTTTTGAGCATGTGAAAAACACATTTCCTCCACTTTGCATGTCCAAAGTTTTTGAATATTTGATGAAGCCTTTACCATGGCTCATAAACTAGAAAATAAAGCCATTGAAGAAGGGAAGTTGAAGTTAAAAAATAAAAACTTAACTTAAAAAACCAATAATCCCTCTTCATCCAAATCCAACAACCTAACCAATAGCAATACTAAGAAGAAAGCGACTACCAATGTTATTATCCTCTAAGCCACACCTATACCATCTACCAACCAACTAAACTCAAGGAACCAAATCTATAACTCCTCAAATCCTTCAAACCAAAGAAACTAAACATGGAACAATTAGAAGAAATCAAATCCATTTGGAGATCCATGTGATTATATTTAGGAAAAATTGTTGAAATCCAACATCATTCAACTTCCACTGATTAAACCACCTCAATAGTTTGATCCTTCTCACCCCATCCTAGGATGGTATAATGAGAATGACCACTATGTCTTTCATCAGGTCGTAGGGAATGATATTAATAGATGTAACACCTTTAATAATCTTATCCAATCCCTCATTGATAAGGTGGAAATTATATTAGATAACCCCAATGCTCCACCAAATCAAGCTCTCAACATATTTAGATAGTATTTTCCAAACCATTCTCCCACCAAAAATGAGAGAAATAATGTTGAATGCTCTCCCAACACCCATACCATCAACACGGTTTCATCAACCCACTAATTCCCCTTTGCCTATGAAATAAGTAGAGTTACCTTCTACCCCTTTCAACACCCAAACAAAAGAAGTAACCATACCCAAACGTTCAATAGAAGCTTCCATACCTATCTCCCCTATTATAGAACCATATGTTCCCTCTTTGAAGGCTATCTCACAAGAAAAGATAGCCTCATCCACCAAACCTCTAATTATAAAACCTTTTGTCATAAGCCAAGACAAGGGTAAAAAAACCAAACCATAACCCCCAACCCCTTCTTTGGTAAACTAACCTAGTACTTTTAAAACCTCCACCCAACCATCTAAAACCTTTGCTAAACTAACCAACCCTCACCCGCTTGAAATAGATAAAGTAGTTAAACCTCCTTCAAAACCAAAAAAAATAACCAAGGTGGTAAAACCAGAAAAGAAACTGAAATCCTAAATTTTTCATCCTTCAACCTTGCCCTCCATCTTGAGTCCTATCCCTCTACCTTAAGCATGATGCCCATTATTTATACCAAAACCCTACCACCTCTACTAGTTACACCATCACACTTCCTTTCTAAAACATCTCTCCTACCAACATCAGCAATACCTAAGCTACCTACCTGACCATCCTCTCCTTCTAGCTCGTCAACCATATTACCTAAACCAAAGCCATCGATCAAACATACCAACTTAAAAGCACCTATCACCAAATAATCTTCTATCTCAACACTTGAACCAAAAACCACCAAACCCATACCACCTTTAGTGGATTCATACTCAACCATTCTCTGAAGGTTATTGAAAACCTCCTACTTAGCCTTACCACCTCTCAAACATTTCCAACCTATCAAAACTTTTGACCCTTCACATCCTTAACCAAAATGGTTTAATGCCAGCTTAGTCTGTGCATACCATAAGACATTTGGACATAACACAGAACATTTTAAATCTCTCCAAAAACTCATCCATAAATTATATGAGGATAATATGTTATCAGATGAACCTCCCTTAACCAAGCCATCCCAACCTAACTGACAAACCAAAACTACCCCACCACCCATAACTTCAATAATAAAAACTAATTTTAGGAAGGCTCCCACAACTAAAAACCTATCACCTCTAACACCTTTACATGAATCCTATTCAACCATTATACAAAAGTTTATTACAAACCTCTTCCTTAACCTTACTACCTATCAAATATTTTGACCCTATCAAAACTTTCAACCCCTCACGCCCAAAACCATCATGGTACAATGACCACCATGTGTACTCTTACCATAGGATACTTTGCCATGATACAAAACATTACAAGGCTCTTAAAACCATTATCCACTAGCTTTGTGATGAGGATAATATGTTATCAAATGAACCTTTATTGAGCCCATTACCAACCCAACCATCAACCAAGCCTACCCAACACTTGCTTATTTCCCCATTCTCACTTAAGAGTAAAGAGGAATTAAAGAAATAAGCTAAACCAACACTTCCTTTTATCCACACCATCTGTAGGGTTACCCACTCTCAGGTCCAACAAAAGGATAAGGGAAAGGTTGAAATGTCCATTCCATAGACATGCCCTTTAAAACCTCAACATTCTAACCGAACCCAGCCTCAAACACCTTCACTTTGGGATATTTTTCCCACCCATGTGAAGATTAAACTAGGGGAACTTTCCTTCCATAAATATTTAACCATTTATTAACTTCAACCATACTTTAACCATTAACTAAACTAACCCTTGGATTTTTGCCTCAACCTATCAACCAAACCTATTCATCAACCCAACTTGAACCAAGTGGTATATCAAATTTGGGGAACCCATTTAGACACCACCTAACCTATTTGGGATACAAATTCTCCCATCATACTATTGGATATTACCCACCTCCATCAAACCTAACCAACCTTACCTCAAACCTCAAGACTTCAATATCAAATATCTCATCCTAAAAAAAAACTGACATGTGACCAACATGGAGAAAAGTAAAATGAGGCAAGTTTACTTACAATTGGCTTGGACCCTATATCATCACCCATAAGCATGGATTATGCGCTTATCATTTATCCTCTCTTGAAGTCAAACTAAAACTTGAGCCTCTCAATGCTTCGCATCTATGTCCATTTCTTTTGCTAAAGAAGGATCAAGATCACCTATTTGTCTAACTTAAGCTCATCCCTTGATTATGAAATTTTAACCTTCATCCACCTTCCTCTTCCCCTTTTGAGGACAATTGATTACAACATAGAGCCATGTGATTAACCATCATGGTCATAGCCTAATCCTAAATATGGTTACCATGGATCTACTCATAGCATGGTTCTCATGGATACTTTTCATCTTCAACAAGATGGAATCCCATGGTCATTATCTCTCAAAACAACACCCTTTCAAATACCATTAACATTCTTGTGTAAAATTGTTCCCTCATAAAGGTAAACCTATAAACCTAATTATATTAGTCCATGTCTACAAAACATTTCATCTTGTAAAAAATTAATTAGGTCAATATCTTAAGCATTGTAGACTGTTCCTTCAAAGGAGGGCTACCCAAAAATAAAATAAAAATTACCACATGTAAGGTAGACTGCTCCCTTGAAGGATAACTATCAAGAACATTAAAACAAAGCTAATAAGATTAGATGAATCCCTCTAAGGATGGATGAGTTAACTTTGTTAAAAGTAGAAAATTTTCATGGAAGCTTCTGACATTTATTAGCTTCCCATATACAATAATAAATAAAAAGACCCACTATCACAATCAATTATAAAGTCGCAATCATCTCTCAAGAAACATAATATGTTAGATGCCGCAATTGGCTTTCCCATGTAGACTTCCCATATTGATCAATCTACATATAGCATATGACATGGACTTATCTAATACTATTCTTAGGTCACCTATAGAAGGGGAAAACTAATTCACATGAGGTTATCATACATATCACCCATTACCCTTCACACAACCTATCACCCATCTTCCCTTTTGACTATCTATAAATCAAGGGATTTATAGCTTACTTGACACCCTATGATAATGAAACCTTTTTTTATCAATTAATGATAGCTCATGCATAGCATTTGAAGGGCTATATTCATCAAGTTGATCTCACTTTGGGTCTATTTTTAGTCCTTATCAAAAATATAGCATCGTGCCCTACTCTTATCTTACTATGCTTGGTTAATATTTTCATCATGACTTTTACCATCTAGTGTTACAACAACAATAATCATTATTTTTACATTAAGTGAGAATACAAAAACCAACACCATACCATTCATAACCATAACCATAACATTCATAATTATTCACCCAATCATAACCATAAACATAACATTCAACTAGCAACATTCAACACATTTTATACATGTTTACATAAAACTATGCAATATTTTATTAGATTACACACACATTGCCTAACACATAGGCATACATTATTTTCCTACCTATGCATTAGACAAATTATCTTGTGACTCTAGATTTGTGTTCAACCATCCTTCTACTTAATCCATAGTATTCCCTATCTCAACAATCACTAAAGGGTATACTCTATTCTCCTCTCCCATATTCATCCCCATAGAGTGAGAATCATACTCTACTCTAGGTCATTTATAATGATACATTCACCTTCTTTCCCCTTTTTCCCTCATATTCCTACTAGCCCACTACCACATGCTCTGAGCATCAGACCCCAACCATTGGCAGTGTCTACTCAAACATGGCAGTCTTTTCTTTTGTGCCAACTGAATGTTCATTCATAACAAGGGAAACACCATTTTCTCCCAGCCATGAAACCTCTAGTTGGTTAGGCCTAAACTAGCAAAACCAATAAGTCATTGGTTCCATGGAGCTAGGATAGAGGATGCAAATATGGCTACCATTTATCTAACCTACACATGTAGCTCTTGGGTCAAGCAAGGTCCATCCTCTGTTACTCACCATGATGCTAACTTCCTTATTTGTAGAATCTACTTGACCATCAAAGAAATTATTTGTAGGTCATCACTTCACTACTACCCTTAAAACTCAGCTCATAGTGGTGATAAACCTTGGCCACAATAACTCTATAGATCTGGATACATCCCCACCTCCTAAAAATAATCTTTTAGTAGTAAACACTATCTCAAAACTCCTACCCTCACATAATTTTAGGTGTAACCTCCTAACAAAGACACCTCTTCTTTGGATTAGTTCCATTGAAGGTCATTTGTGTTACTAGGCTTGGTATTCCCTTCTTATTTACCCTACCTTACCCATCCATGCCTCTCATCTTATTAAATGTGGGATCATTATGGTAACTATTTACCAACCTACCCCATTCACTTTCACCATTATCTTCCCCATAACCCAACACCTTTATGCTACAAAACCCTCTACCATTAGCCTAAACCAACCCATGTGGTTCATCTAATTAGGGTAACCCACTTGGACACCACTAATCTAGCCCATGTTCAGAACTACATTGGCCTAATGTCCATGGAATATGTAGGTGCCACTTATGAGTAGGTTGACCATTAACATTTCCCTTTCCTTCCCTTCACCATCAACCATGAGAAAACTAAAACCAGCCTTAAATAGCTTTGACCTCTTGCCAATTTTTCATCCAACCAACATAACCTAAACTTAATGGTCCTTCAAATCAGGACATCTCATTTGCAAGCCACTAGCTATCTTTTTAATTATACTACATTGGCCTGATGTCCATTTTGACTATGTAAGCACCACTCATGAGTAGCTCATCCACTAATAACTAACTCCCCATTTATTAAATAATTTTCACCACTAACTGTGCCCCTCAATTAGGGTTTCATAAACCAAGACCACTTTTAACATTCTTTCTTAGTGCCCTTGGGTTCTAATTCCAACCCCCTTGTCTTCCATTTTTTTCTAGCTTATCAATCTCTTTTAATCACTTTTCCAGCATGTCAATATCTTTTAACACAAGGGTTGACAACATTCCCCATTGGCCCCCCTTACCTCACATAAATCCACCTCTTACTCCACTTCATTGGCCTCCCCATCATCTTTCCTTGTGCATGCTTCACAGCCCACTTCCCCACCCACCTTTTGCATTTTCTACCTCTCTTTCACCTTATTACCAGCCTTTCCCTTTATCCCCTTTAACTTATTTCTCCATCCTCATCATCTCCCCTCCCCCTTGGCTATTTTTCATACCCCCTTTATCACTCTATTTTCCTCACCCATTCCACTTCATAGTGTGGATCTTGCAAACTTTCTATTTTTTTTATTGTTACACTTTTTCTTTACATTTTCCACAACTCTCTACTACTCTTCCCTCTGTACCCATTTTTTATTCTTCCTATTTCCTTTTTTTTCATCCTATTTATCATACCCTTTTTCCTCCACAACTAGTTTCTCCCTGGGTATTTATCCTTTGAGAAGCCTTCCATAATTCCCCTTTTATTCTTAGCTCTTTTTTTCTATGGCCCTTTTCTCATTCCCTTTTTTCCTCTTTTCATCTTGGTACTCACTTGTCTTTTACATCTGTGTGAGTATCTGTGATTTATATTCCTGCTTCAATTCTTCCTTTTTATCATCCCTTGTCTTCATCTCAGTCTTTCACCCCTTGTGTTTCCATTTGTTTTCTCTTTCATTTTCATCACCAAATCCTTCTTCCTAGTCTTTTTAGACTTCTTTTCAAGCCTTTCATGGCCACCTAACCATTGATTTCACCATCCTTCATTCACCATCCTTTTCATTTCTTCACTTCTACATTTTATTTTCCTTTTCTCTTCATCATTACCTAGCACTCCTTGTTTTTCATCCATATGACCATGCCTACCTCCTTTCATCCTCCTTACTCACCTCAATGCTTCTTTTTTCATCCATCTCCTGCTCAGCACTTCAACACTTTTTGCTTGACACTTTTTAGAACTCTCTTTTTGCCTCATTTACAATGCATGTGACCAACAAAAATGCGTAAGCATTACTAGCTATTTGGAAGAAGTTTCCATCCCCATCCCCCTGGTCTTGGTCTGCTCTTTCACTGCTATTAGAATCAAACTAAAAACCATCTTCAAATAAGAGATTTGGGATATCTATGTGGGAACACAACCTTATCCCTCAATTCATTAATATTTTTCTATATTACAATGCCCCTTAGTGTCTTTCTTAGAATTCCCTCAAAACTTAATGCTTGCTTATTTCGGTGCCCCAGTAGCTCAAACATCAAGGGTTTAAAACTTCATCGTGACTTATTTACCCACTCTGCTATTTTGCTTCCTTGAATCATTGAACCATACCCCTTTCATAGCCTATTCATGAAATTATTATGGAGTATTCATAATGTTAGATTATTTGGATGGTGATGAAAGACCCCATCGGATCACCATGACAATTTGAGTTGTACCAGATTTCCTATAGCCTGGCACAACCTATTTCTCCCATTTTTTTGGTAGTATAAATTTTAGAATTATTACCCCTTTATTTTATTATGACCTTATTTTTATCCTACCCATGTTTGGACTCTCTCATCCTTTTCCAACTTCATTTTTATCTATGAACTCATCACCTTTTCATATTGAGGCAACTAGTTACCCAAAACTCCCAACGTCAAAAGAACTACATTAGGCTTGAAGTTCATTTTGGTCATTATGTCTATGGATCTATGTAGGTAGTGTCTACTTGCCCAGTGCATATGATGTCTACTCAACCACCCCATTCCAACCACCTTGCCCATGTCTACCCTGATGTTGGCTATTTTGACCCAACCTATTTGCATGTTTTATGATGTCCTCATCATAGTCTTTTTGACTACACCAACCAGTTTTTCCATGTTGGAAATTTTAACATTTAATATTTTATACCACCTACTACATGACTAAAATATTGGTGTTTTACATGAGATCAATTATAATTTTATTTACCCACACATGCGATCACTCCTAAATTTAGATACCCACACAAACACTTCCCCTTTTATTACAAAGGCTAGTAAGTGTACCCAACCATCACAATAATGGTCATGCAGTCTATCAGTCACCTATATTCTTGGAAATGAACTTATTTTACCAATTTTGGTATCTTTCATATTTTCAAAATCTTAACTACCACACTTAGTTGTATTTTATGCACCTATTGGCATCTTACATGCCTCACTACCTTACATCACCACCTAGTGCTTCCCCACCAACTACTTATCAAACCTACACCTGATTCAAACTCTCCTCATCGACTCTTGGTTTGAGTGGGAAAACCTCCTCCTATACTCAAGGCACCCTGACCTTTGACTAAATAATCTATTTTATTTTTTGTAACTTGTTAATTCAAAGCTACATAATAAAAAAGGGCAAAATGTAGACACTAGAAAATTGCACACTTGCAGTTCTAGGTGTCTGAATTCCTCAAGACCACCTTAAAAACTCTTAAAACCTTCTAAACCCATTTTTTCACTCTCATAAATTAACCAAACTCCCTATTCTACCCATTTATATTCAAAATTTATTATTTGAAAACACCATTCAAAAATAGTTTTTTAAATAATTGTTCACAAAATGCTATTCACCATCACTATTCATTGTGGGACCCACTTTTAATATTCATGATAACATGACATATGACATGGAAAGTGGCATGGAAAATGACATGTAATGTGACATATCATGTGGCATGGCATATGACATGACAAATAACATGGCATGTGACATGACAAATGACATGGCAAAATGATGTCGCAAAGTGATATGGCTTAGTACCCCACCTTTAGCCCCTTTTTCTAAGATGTATAATGAGATAATTTAAGAATCACAAGGGTACCCACTTTAAATTGGTCTAATTTATCCTCAAGGGTAATTAATTTGACTTGGTTTTGCATTTTCACATTAAAATAGCCTTGAAAATTGACTTACCTACCCCTTTCACACCTTGGGAGAGACAAAGAGCCCCCATTTTGGACTTCTTAGACCCAATAAGATAATTATCATCCCAAATTGTAATATTCACCCACATAACCTTGACTCACCCATTTCCCCTTGAAAAATGGCACCATATTTGGTGGATAACTCTTAAAAGTCATAAATGAGGACAAATAAGGGTGTAACAGAGTCTTCGGTCCCATTTTCAAACCATGTGCACAATTCATTTTAAACTTGGACTTGCATGAAAGGTAAGGAGACTTGAAAAACCCCATAATAATTATACCAACCCCATCCTTTACCTTATGGGAAAAAGTGCCATACTTCCAAGATGCCTTCTTTTGGCATGCTTCCTCACAAAAAAATACAAATACCCCCCCTCTTCTTCACCCAAGGGAGAGGTTGAAAAGTTAAAGTATTATCACAAAAAAATTATTGAAGGTGTTCATCCCTTTCAAGGAGGTCATTACTCCTCCACATCTTGGATGAAAATAATTCAAAGTAATAAATCTCTACCAAAATTGCCTCAAGACATCTTCATCAATAAACATCCACAAACATTGAGGTAATATTTTATTTTGTTATTTAAATTTATTTATTTATTTAATTTTATCCTCCATTATATTAAAATTTTCACTCCCTTCACCATTATTTTCTTCATCCCTTCCTCATCTTACCATTTACCCTTTTACCACTTTACCCCATTTTGCCTCTTTGCCATATTCCTCACTTGACCTCTTTCACCTCTTTGCCACACTCGACATATTATCTTCTTTGAATCATCTATCCATTTAAAATTTTATATATTTTTAGCCTTGATAATTTACCCAACCCAAAAAAATAATCCTTTTTGCCCTTACCATTTTACCCAAACCCTAAAACTATGGCCTTGCCTTGACTAGTTTTAGCATGTGCTAGATTTAGTCATTTTTATTTGAATAAGTATTTCATTTATTTTTATAATTAGTTTTTAATTTATCAGTAATTTAAATTAAATTACCTTTATTTAATTTTATCATCTTTATTTTTTATTATTGGAGTAGATTTACATCCATCCAAGGAAGCTTTAGCTTCTTGGATCTAGCATATGCTAGGCGGTCCACCCTGCATCTTTATCTAACCAACAAGCTTGTGGTAGTGTTGTCTTATTATAGGTATTCATTCCAAGAAAAAAATGAGTTATCTCTTCATGTGGTCATAAATGAGTTCATTTTTACCAGGTAAACACCCTTCATCTTGTGTTTCTATCTTTTCTCATAAAAAACTAAGAAAAAAGCAAAAATTTATAGAAACACACACACCTCTAGGTTTTGAATAACCTCTTAGGAGCATGATTATGGATTGTCCTATGACTGGTCCCTATCAAAATAATAGATACCAATATTCCTATATTCATATTTCCCCTAAG
Organism: Torreya grandis; assembly: GCA_037957365.1. Classification (NCBI taxonomy): domain Eukaryota; kingdom Viridiplantae; phylum Streptophyta; class Pinopsida; order Cupressales; family Taxaceae; genus Torreya; species Torreya grandis. Next base: position 497,129 of record JARHVA010007272.1, on the reverse strand, counting down.
ATGATTGATAATATCCTTCAACTCTCTATGCATCTTGATCATCCCTTAGTTGAGCCTAGTCTAGATCTTATTCCCATTCTCCCTTTAGTTGAGTCTCTTCCTTCTTTTGATCATGTTTCTCCTTTATTCAATCCATTTATAGTCTCTCCACAAACCTTTCCTACCCTTGGTGATATCCTACTTCCTTTACCATAGTTTTCTTCTCTACCTACCCGATGGTCTGATCATCCATATTGGGTCATTCATAGAGTTATTGGTTATTGGACTAGAGATTACAAATTATACCAGCCTTCCCCAAATTTTTATTTCACTCCCTCTATTATCACACCTATAAATTATAATAATAAGAATATCTATTTCTTCCATAGCACATATAATCATTCCTCCACTCATTGTCTAAAGCTTGGACAATATATAGACACCTTACATCTTACTCTTCCTCAGCCTATAGAAAAGGCTATACCTCCCCCAAAAGTATTACCTAGATATATTACCAAATATGGAGAGGTATATTGTCTATGGAACTAATGTAATACCCATCACATTGATCATTATAGCATCTCTAAGATCACCTTATGACCATTCCTACACCTACTATCACTCCTCCCATAGGATGCCCATGTAATAAGGCTCCCCCTTATTCCCCGATGGTTCCCCCACCTGTGGCCACTTCTTCCCCTATGGTTCCTCTACCCATGATTTATACACATATGTATATTCCTTCATTTATGGTCCTTTATCCACTAATAACTCCATCATATCCCATAGATTCCACTCCTATTACTACTCCTAAGTATCCTATGCACGATGGACCTCATGAGTATGATCCTTCAATCATACCTACATTTTCTATCAAGGAGATTCGATGAGATGTATTTTACCAACTTTATCTAAAGATCGATGAGACCCTCACTTTATTTAGATTCTAACTTCACATAGATTTAACAGATGTTATAGATAATGTTTGTGGAGAAATTTACTAGTATCTATAAACACAACATGGTGTTCCTTCACTTTATTCTTCATTTTGGGTTCCCAAGATTATATTTATCTAATTTATATCATTTGACATTATGTCAAATTTTTATCTATCATATATGGATATTTATATTTCGCATTTTATGTTATCTATGGTGTCATTTTCTTTCCTTATGATATCTTATGGATTTTTTTCATGATTACATGTTTTGTCTCTATACGTTCATTTTTTTTCCATGGATGTCTTACTCTTTTATCATGATTTTTTTATACCTTATCTCTATAACACAATTAATAATTATTGTGACTTGGTTATAAAAACCTTGTTCCCCTTATTCCCCCTTATTTACCATGTGATCACTTAGCAAATAATTCATCTCATTATACTCTCCTTTTACTGATCCATCTAGGATCTCCCTTTAATCCCCTTATTTAATTTTGAAAACTAAGCATAGACATGGTTGAAAATTGAGATAACATATTGTTTCATGGGTAAACTTAAGCATTTTAGTTAGTCAGGTCTTTGGATACTTAGCTTCTTTTAGCCAAATTTTCACTCTTTCTCATGATTGGTCATTCCAAGTCTGTATGGAGGAGGAATTTTAAAATCCATAAAAATTTGAAATCCAAAACATTTAAAAAAAAGGTAATGATATAAAAGTTAATATTCAGTATTTAAAAAGTCAAATCACACTAAAATATGTGATTCAAAGCACATCTCTTTTTTCTAATCAAATTTCAAAATCCATATTTGGCCTCATGATAGAGCCAAGGTCCATTTGGGATTGATAGGCCAGTAGATTGGAAAAGGAGAATTAAAAAAACCTTTTAGTGCTACCTACTTTCTTAAAAAAGTACCCAATCTTCATAGTAGACTGATGGATCTATAAGAGGTCATGAAGAATAGGGAACACATTATGGGAAGGTAAGTCCATTTTAATTTTCCTTATTCAAAACAACTAACATGAGTCAATATTTATACATATCTATGCTTAATTTGAATGGGTATCCTTTGTATATTGATGGTCACCAGTCACTTAGTGCCTTTCTATGTCCTTAGTGTGCCTTATGTTTCCTAAGGTCTTCTTATAAAATGCCTACATTATGTTTTTTACATTTCATCTTTCATTTCCCAAAATATTAATATTTCCCCTTGAAAAATATTATTTTGTTTACTAATCACTCCCCCCTAGGGATTCCATTTATGAGTTACAATGTAAGACCTTGAATAGGACTAGGCCTTCCTCACAAATTACCTAATTACCATTCCAAACATGCCTTTTTAACATATTTTTCCTATTATTTCCACCTCATTGGTGTTCCCTTTATGACTTTCAATGTAAGACTATGGATAGTGTTCCTAGCACCATTGTGTTGAAATTGTCAATCTTACTCAAAATTTGAAAAAATACATAATTTTAGGCCAAAATCACTTAAACATGTTAAATGGTTCAAGCTTATGATAAAAAAGTGCCAATTTAGGGTAATGTATCCCTAAATGGGGTGATGAATTTTATGTGATTATGAACTTTGATCAAATTATTTTGAGTCAAAATGATGAGAATGCATTTTGGTCCTCTAGATCACTCCTTTATTATAATTCAAAAGTACATGACATGTTCATGTGTTATTTTATGTCGATAACATCTTAAATGAGATAATGGTCCATACACAATTAAAATCATCTTCTAATTCCTCTCTAGTCAAATTATGACCTAGTAATATGACTTTTTGACTAGTTTGATTAATGAAGTGCACTAATTTCTAAAGAATTGCACTAAAATTTTGATTAATCTTACTTAGGCAAATTAAACCAAATTATGAGCTTAAGTAAGAATTACATGAAATTTATTGAAAAATTATTTATAGAAATTGATTCCTATTAACTACATCATCAAGTGATGTCATTTTTGGGGTGGCATCCATAAGCCATAAATGCAAAAAATATGAGGATTATGGCTTCCCATGCCTCTCTAATGGCCCTTCCTCCCAAATATTTATAAGGATATTTATGAATATAATTTACATAATTGGATTGATTCATGTCCACACATCTTCATCTTGAGATGGATGGTTATGGTTGATCCTGATTAATTTGTAAAATCTATAAATAGGAGGGCCAAGACCACTTTGATTAAGCTTAATTTGTGTAAACTTATAATTTAGGATTATCTCTATAAGCCATTTGAGTGTAGTTTGATAATTATTTATTTGTAATATGATATCTTCATTGATAGGCATAGCATTGATTTTCATATCATGAGCATAGATTATACTTTGTGTTCTTGTGATGGTAGAGGAGCTTACCTTGCACCATTATTGAAGACTTGAGCACCAAATCAAGGGGAAAACCATGTTTTGAGATATATATGAATGGTGAGACATTCTTGGGAAGGTAAATTATGTTTTTTTTTCTTTTATTTACTGTTAATTGTCATTACACCTCATTGAATAGGTTGTCCTAAATTTTTATGATATTATACATTTTTTGTGTTTTTCATGACTAGTGTTTGATATAACTATCTTTCTAATCCATCTCTACATCTTGGCACCCCCGATGGGACTACACATCCTTCTCAAGTAAGGAATATATTTTGGAAATATTAGATTTCCAAAAAAATCATTAAAAATCCTTTAACATCAATTCTTAGCTTCATTTTTCCCATGTTTTTGATGTTTTTGTTGATACATAGGTCACACAGTGACTGATGTATACATAAATATTTTCAAACTTTTATCAAATATTGATGCTTTACATCTTGTAGGAACATGTTGAGACTCAACCTCTCTAAGTGAAATCCCTAAGGTGCATACCAAGAAAGGGGTTGGAAGACCCTTGGTGCTTTGTAGGATTGTTTTCCCTTATTACCACATTATTACCAATCCAACCAGATCTTAAAACCATTATTTAAGCTATTACTCCCTTGCATACTCATATAGTCTTTTTCCTCTTTTCATCCCTCTTTTCTTGCCTTAATTCCCTTTTGCACTGTCAACTATACTAGGTCGACCATGACTGACCTTATACAATTTAGGGGTATTTTTCACTTTTTGGGTTTCTTAGCCTTTCAACCGACCTAGTGAATTATCCCTAAAAACATAAAAGGTTGACCATGGTTAACCCTATAAATTTGAAATTTTTTGTAGGATTTAGGGTAAGATATACCTAAATATACAAGATCATTTCCATCATTATTAGAATATAAAATCAAGAGTCATTATTCACTAATGCTTCTTCACAATCTACTCTTTTACCACTCTACTTGAGGAATCTTAGCTTAGAATTTCTACTTGGAGAATATAGTCTTATGGATAAGTCTTGGATGTTTTGGCCTTTCTTAGTTATCCTTACAAACCACAAAAACCTCTTGCCAAGCCCCTTTGGCCAAGGGAGAGATTGATTCTCAATGGGTTCACATTCAACTAAGTATATTCTAACTTTATTTTCCTCTCTTTAGTAGATAGAAGTAGCATAAATGTTGGATCGAATAATATTACTCTTCATATTCCATGTATTAGGGTCTTACTCATACTTAGCTTAATTAAGATTTTCTTATACATTTTTTGATTACTTTACTAACCCATTTTATTATGCCATAGTATTTAGTGTACACTAGATTAGATCTACTTTCTTACTTATTAGACTTAAGTGAAATATCAAACCTTAGGACTCTTTTAGGGTTGTTTCATAATTGTGTTAAATTTTAAGCTTTGGAACCCTACCTCACATGGTGTATTGTGATAAGTGATCCATTAATCGAGTATAGTAGATCCCCATCATGTTCTCACTTTAAAAATGTACTCCCAATCAAAAGTGTAGGTATGATTTATCTTTTTTGAGCCAAGATTGATTTATAGACATGATGCATTTTTGTTTACATACATTTTTATGAACTTGACATGAGACTAACCCTTGTAGGATTTATTTCACTTTCTTTCATTCTTTTTATAAAATTTTTATCATATATTTATCATACTAGATTGACGCTATCAACCTAATTCTAATCTCTATGCACAAGTTTTTAAGAACATGTAACTAGATTGACTCAGATGACCCTGTACAAGTTTATAGAATTCTAGAATTATAGTTCAAACTACTAGGTTGACCTAGTTAACCTTATATACTTTCAAACATCTAGTTTAACATACTAGGTTGACCCTAATTAGCCTTATACATTTCAAGAACTTAGTAGTAGGATTATACAAAGCTTGATAAACCCAGTTAGCATAGTTTTCAAGCATATTCCAAGGTTCTTAACTAGTAATATTCATTCTTAGTATCTTTGATCCACCAAGGCTCCTTTATATCTCTATATCTCTTTCTTTTATATCTTTCCTTTCATAGTTTGTTGTCTTCAAAACTACCCTTGCACACAACTAGATCGACCTTATCGACCTAGTTCTATGTTCTATGTGTTATCTAAAATAACTAGGTCAACCTTGGCCACCCTATTTATTTTTAGACCTTACTTCATAGTATAAGTTCAACCTTGTCAACCTTGTTTTGTATTTTATGCATATAGTGTTAACACTATACTTGTTTCAAGTTATAATTAATCTCTATATGCTATTAATTAGCTCACACCTTTCTTTCTTTTTTGTTTACATGCTTATAATAATTCACATAGTCTAATAAGGGGGTTAATCATTTAGTTTCACTATTTCTATTTTATACACAAATAATTAAATCACATAATCTTAAGAATCACTTTAACATTTGTCTATCCAAAGCCAACCTACTTGGATTTCATCACCAAGGGGAAAGTCAACTTGAAACTCTGGTTAAGTATAAAGTGTGGTTAATGGTATATTATGGCTATGCATATAACACCATTATAATTGTGGTGTGTGAAATGAGGGGGTAGACCCAAATACCAAGCCTATATTATTGTCATTGTAGTCCCTTTTAACCCAAACTAACTGAAACCATCATTACATTACTATCTAGTTGCTTGCTTTACAACCACTTCCCATCACATTTAAAATAATTTCTTAATAATCTAATAAAACATCTTAGGCTGACCAATTAGTTAGCTCTTTACTTTTTAATTTGATTTCTTTCTCTTTGCTCAATTATGTGTGCAAAAACTTGCATTAGTTATTGTTAGTGCAAGGTTTTGTATTATGTGCTTTAATTGGATTGGCCAGCATCGATCCAATTGACTATTTGTTTCACTTCAGTTCTTACTTTCCTAAATTAGCTACAAAAATTGCCTTGTTTCATTTCATAACTTTTTATCAACCTTTTTTCCTATCTTTTGTACCTAGTCAACCTTGTCTAGTTTGTAGACCCTATTTTCTCTTTTTCCTACCTCTATTTACTATATTAGATCAACCCAATTGACCCTATACTATTTGTAGGCCTTGTTTCCTATACTAGGTTGACCCATTTGACCTTGTATTATTTTTTACTTTCCCTATTCATCAATATAGTTTTCTATTTCTCTAATTTTTCATTTTTTTCCTCTCTCTTAAATCAAAATGAAGTCTCATATTAGAATCTTCTTAGATATCTTAAATACATTTAGATACTATATCGGATGTTCATTTCTCCCTCTCTTTTCATCCCAAGAGCACCATCACTCTTGGACCACCTCTTCTCCTTCTTCATCTATGACCTGTAACATGGTGCAAATAACACCTCAAGATAAAGTTGATGGATATGATCCTTTCCTAACTTATCAAGAAACTTCTCATCTTCAAAATATTCAAACTAATGTGGGTGTGGTAGTATTTTATATAAGTTTACTTAACAATCCCATTAGTAATCTATTTTCTAATAATCGTCCCCCTAACACCAATTTGGAGAGTGCTCCTACCAATACCAGCCCACCTCCTAATACAACCCAAATTTTAGGCCAAGTTATCAAAAAAATGAACATTATGAAAAAATCTAACACCCATCAAATTATCCAACTTGAACAACATCTAACCAATGTGGCTAATCAACATCTAACTATGCATCCTCAAGATAATCCCAATTTCATTCCTCCACCTCTTTTGGATGTCTCAGGTAATGTTATTCCTCAACCCATAATGAATAATAAGATGCTTTAAACCATTTAAAAGGATCCTTTATCTTCCTTTATTGTATATATTGATATTGGTAACATATCTCCAACTATCAAATATGATGGGACTAAAGACCCCACCTCATTTATTAAAGCCTTTAGCAACCTTTAAAAAGAGTGGATCCAAAATAATACCTTTGCCACAACTAAACTCTTAGTCAATACTTTTAGTAGTGATGTATTAGAATGGTATTATAAACTACCTCAACATTTTCTTTGGTAACTTGAAGATTTGGTTAATCCTTTATTTAAAGAGTTTCAACATAATGATCTTCCTAAAAATTGTCTTAGCCACTTCATCAATGCTAAACAATCTCCTAATGAATCAGTTCATGACTTTATCAAAAGATGGAAATATTTATCTCATAAATCCAACCATAACATGACTAATGATAACTTATTCAAACTCTTTATCACTACTTTGACTCCCACTCTCCAATATAAGGTTTAAACCTTTGCTCCTCAAGCACTTAATGAAGCTCTTGATCAAGCTAAACATAAAGACTTTCTCATGAAGAAATTTGAACCTAATCCTAAACTTATTAAAGGATATTTATAAAAATCTAATGCTATCACTAGTAATTCTTTAAAAACCAAACAAGGAGTTACCAAAACTGGCATTCTTTCACCTTCTCATACACCTCTTTCAGTTCAATAAATGAAATATGTTTTATTGCCCTTGAATCTTTTCATCTATCCCAATGCTCCTCCTAAGTGGTATGATCCCAATCTATTATGTTTGTTCAATGCCAACATTGAGAATTCTCATGAATCTTATAGAGGGATCACTAAATTTTTTATCTCTTATGCACTTGGTGATTCATTCAACCATGAAGCTATGATCAATCTTCATCATCAAGATTACTCTGCTACCTTTCAAAAATGATAAACTTTCAAATATTCTAATTTAAATAACCAAAAATCCTCTTCAAATAATTAATTAAATTATAAGGATTTTTATGCTATTGATGTTGATTATGACCAATAATTTAACAATTCGCAATATGTCAACACTGTTAAGGTCAACTATCATCACAAACTTGCTCACAAAGATCATGTTACCAAGCCTAAAAAGCCATCTTTGGAGGAGCAACTTATTAAAGACACTACCACTACAAATCCTGATTCAGAAGCACCTAAGGAACAACTTCCTCCTTTTGATCCTCTAACCACTTCTATTCCTCCAAAGTCTAATTTACCTCCTAAACCTCATGTTGGTTCTTCGAAGTATCATTAAAAGTTTCTTGAAGAACTCAATTTTATGCCTTGTAAGATTCTAGTTATGGAGTTGGTATACACTTCACCCTATAATCATAAATTCCTTATGTAACAACTTCAATAGATTGAAGATCCATCTTCCATATATGAATAACCACTTTTTATTAAATATCAACCTACCAACATCAATACCATTGAAATTGTGTGTCCTTCTTCCAAACCCTCTATTTAATTTCTTGAAGAGGACATGATCAATGATGAAATTATTTTTCATGTTGATGATCCACCACTCTTTATCAAAGTATCCATTAATACCACTATTATCCAAAAATTTGTAGTTGATGAAAGCTCTAGTATTAATGTCACATGTTTATGGCTTATACAAGAACTCGGTTATAAAAAGGATCATTTCAAGCAAACCCATCTTACTTGTCATGGTTTTCATAATACTAATCAAAATCCACTTCATTGTATTTGTCTTCCATTAACCATAGGACCTAACATAGTTTAAACCAAGATTATGGTCCTTGATCTTCCTTTATCTTAAAACATACTCCTTGGTCATCCATGGACTCATCAAATGAGGGCCATTGCTTCTTCTAGTAGTCAATATATTAAATTCTTACATAATGGAAAATTATATAAGCATGCATTTGATCTTAACCCATGGAGTGTCTAACTACCTAATCCTAAATCATAATATCATGTTCCTATGATTCCTAAGATCAATAGTGATCCTTTACCCAACTTCATTAACATGAATCCTAATTTACAAGTTACTCTTGTAGATTTTTATGATGATGAGCCCAATGTAATGGGCACCCCAGTTGCACCCAAGCTAACCCAACAAGGGCTCTTTATGACTTTGGTATATTTGCTAGAATTACTTTTTTTTCATGTTTTACAAAGACCAATGCATGTAACATAAATATAGAATTGAAAGCATAGATACACATAACTAAATAGCCAACACACTATATTTGTATTAATTGCAAAATGAGTAGATGAGTACAATGCCAGTCACGTGGTGACTCTCTAAATCCTCTCTTGGAATCGTATGAACATGATTTCAAGCAGATATCTTGGCACATGCCGAAGGTGCTTCATTTATTCTCTGACCCACATAACTATGAACTCTATAGGCTGGGTTTTCTATAGACTTTGCATACTGGATCTATGAACTCTACAAAAGCTTCTATGGACTCTGCAGCCAAATCTATGGACTCTGCAAGCTGAGATCTACAGACTCCACAGGCTTGAAAACTACAGACTGTAGAAAACTATAGACTCTACAGGCAGAAATCTATGGACTCTGTAGGCAAGAAACTATGGACTCTACAGGTAGAAACTATGGACTCTACAAAAAATATGGACTCTATAGGTAGAAATCTATGGACTCTATAGGCAAGACATCTATGGACTCTACAAGCAAGAAACTATGGACTTTGTAGGCATAAACTACAAACTCTGCAGAAAACTATGGACTCTATAGGTAGAAATCTATAGACTCTGCAGGCAAGAAACTGCAAACTTTGCATGAAAAAACTATAGACTCTATAGAAAACTATGAACTCTATAGGCAAAAATCTATGGATTCTGTAGGCAAGAAACTATGGACTCTGCAAGCATAAACTATGGACTCTATAAAAACTACGAACTCTGTAGGTAGAAATCTATAGACTCTGCAGGCAGGAACTATGGACTCTATAGGTAGAACTATGGACTCACCTAGCTATATATAGATGTTATAATGATCTTGCTGCTACAATGATGTGATGCTATAGTGGTATGGCCGCTATAGTGGTATGACTACTACAGTGGCACATCTACTATAGTGGCACAGCTGCTATAGTGGTGTGGCTTCTATAGTGGCATGGCTGCTATAGTGGTTAAGAGCACAAACTCCAAAGACCAACCCTAAGGATTGATGTCTAGAGTGCTACAAATGAGAAGGAAGTTCTCAATTTCCCAAATAACCTATAAGTGAAATAATTCTTTTCTTCTTATCCAACCTCTCCAAACAAGCCATAAGAACTCCCCTTTATCCTTTCTCCAAGGGGCAACTCAACTCACTTGAGCAATGTGGGATAAAGGATGTGCAATAGTCCCTCATAAAGTAAATGTTTAAAGTGACACTCAATGTCTTTTAGCTAGGTTAAAAGTTACCCTTTTTTGTAGCACTTCAGGCCCCCAAAAATACTAGCAACTAGACTCTGAATGGTGAAAGTGATAGCTTGCCAAAAAGCTCTCAACAAGGAGCATCAAATCCAATCATCAAAATTAGCCTCTATTGTGTCCTATTAGCTTACTACAAATAGTAAGTTTGCTAAAAACTGAGTAAGCCTAGCTGCTAAAATGGGGACATTACAGTCTGCCCCCCTTGAATTTGTTTATCCTCAAGCAATCTCAACCCAACCTACTGAATAACTTGCTCACTCTCCCATGTAGCATCCTCCTCTGGCAGGTCTTTCCATCTGACCAAATACTCCTTCACTATCCTATTTCTTAGTTTCCTCTCTCTAGTGTCTAGAATAGCCTTAGGTTCTAACAAGAGCCTCCCTTCCTCATCCAAAGGGGATAAATCTATAGTAGGCACTACACCCTAATTGATGGTCCTCTTAAGCCTAGACACATGGAATACATTGTGCACTTGACTGCCCTCTGGAAGCTCATGTTCATAGGCAACTTCACCCACTCTTCAAATCACCCTATAGGGGCCATAAAATCTAGGCTTAAGCTTCTCTGCTCCACTCTTCTTGAGCGAAGACTACCTATATGGCTGTATCCTCAAATACACCATGTCCCCTACCTCGAAATTGCACTCTACCCTATGCTGATCAACATACAAATTTTTCTAATTTTGGGCCTGTCGTATATTCTCTTTGAGTGCTCTCAAGATATCTTGGCTATCCTTCAACAGGTCTTTAGCTTTGGGCACTCTGTTATCCCCCAAATCCATATCCATGAAGCTTAGAGCTTCATACCCATACAATGCCATAAATGGATTCATCTTGATGGTCATGTGATGCATGGTATTATAACAATACTCCCCCATGTGTAACCTTATAACCTAGGCTCTCTGTTGTGTGGTCACATAGTTCCACAAATAACCCTCCACCCACTTATTTACTATCTCCATCTACCCATCAGTTTGGGGATGGTAGATCATACTAGGTGTAAGGTCTATACTGCACAGCCTGAACAACTCCCACCAAAAAACACTCATGAACTTGTTATCCCTATCACTGACAATAAATCTCGATAACCCATGCAGCCTGAAAACCTCCCTAAAGAACACATCTACCACCTGAGCTACTATTTAAGTAGAGGGAATAGCAAAGAAGTGAGCAAACTTCGTCAATCTATCTACCACCACATAAATGCAATCTCTTCCCTGCACTCAAGGTAGGCTAGTGATGAATTCCATAGAAATGATTTCCCACTTCTAGTCTAGAATGGGTAAGGGGTGTAGTAAACCAGCAGGAAACATGTGCTCTTCCTTATTTTATTGACAAACTACACACTCCCTGACATGCCTCTGAACATCATCCTTGAGCCCTCTCCATGAGAACCACTCTCAGATCTGCCTATAGGTCTTGAAGACCCCTAAATGCTCAGATGTAGGTGCATCATGAAATGCCCTCAGTATCATTTCTCTTAAGGGTGATGACAAAATCAAATAAATTTTATCCTGAAACCTGATCAACCCATCTATCACCTCATAGTGATCATCTTGTATAGTGCCTAAAACTAGTCCCGATGCCTAAGCATCTCCATCATATTCTGCTATAGTCTTACCCCTCCAGTCTCCTAAAATCTTTGCAAGAGCACAAATGTGAGGTCTTCTAGATAAGGCATCAGCTACTACATTCTTCTTTCTTTTGACAAACTCAATGTCAAAGTCATAAGCTTGCAATTTAGTGACCCACTTCTACTACATGTCATTCAAGTCTCACTGACCCATGAAATACTTTATGATGTTATGATCCATCTTGATCACAAAATTTCCTCCAACCAAGTAGGATCAAAATGTGGCCAAGGCATGCATGATGGCTAACATCTCTCGATCATAAATGGAATAGCTCCTCTCCACCCCTCAGAGCTTTCTACTCTCAAAAGCAATGGGGTGCTTCTCTTACATCAATACTACTCCAACCCTGTCACCCGATGCATCACAATGAAGCTCAAAAGGCTTCATGAAGTTGGGTAGAGCCAGAATCGAACATGAAGACATCACCCACTTGAAATGTTTGAAACACTATTGCACTGTCACTGGCCATACAAAAGCACCCTTCTTGGTGAGGTATGTTAATGGTGCTACAGTCTATGAAAATCCCTTCACAAATATCCTATAAAAACCACATAATCCAAAAATTACTTTGAGTTGTGTAAGGCTAGTTGGAGTGGGCCAATCAACCACTGCCTTGATATTTTCTAGATCCACCTGAACTCCTTTAGCACTAATAATATGGCCGAGGTAGAGCAACTTGGTCATGCCAAACTCACACTTTGATTCCTTGGCATACAGTGACTCCTTCTCCAAAATGATCAGCACCTCTTCTAATTGTTGTATGTGCTCATCCCACATCCTACTGAAAACCAGGATGTCATCAAAGAAGATCAATACAAATCTTTGGAGCTACCCTCTAAACACCTAATTCATACAACTCTGGAAGGTAGCTGGAACATTGGTTAGCCCAAATGGCATAACCAAAAACTCAAAGTGCCTGTAGTGACACTGGAAGGCAATTTTTTCTATTTCCTCCGTTTGCATCTTGATCTGATGGTATCCTGAACATAAGTTTATCTTAGAGAAATATCATGCTCCATGCAACTCATCAATCAGCTCATCAATCCTAGGGATGGGGTACCTATTCTTAATTGTCTTCTTATTGAGATCTCTATAGTCAATGCACATATGCATTGTCCCATCCTTCTTCTTTAACAAAACAACCGCTAAAGCAAAGGGGCTTTTGCTGGGCCTAATATGCCCCATCTCCAATAGCTCCTTTATTGACTTCTCTGTTTCATCTTTGTGCTTTTTAGGATGGTAGTAGGGGGTGATGATGACTAGTTTAGCCCCTTCTTCTAGCTTGACAACATGCTCTATACCCCTCTCGAGAGGAACCCCATGTGGAATGCTACCAAACACCTTATCATGCCTAGAAATGATATCCTATACATCTGGGTGATAGCCTTTACCTGCTGCTCTGAAGGCATAAGCATGATCAAACATTTAGCTGCCCACTCAACATCATCATGTTTGAATAATCATTCCATCCTTTTCAAGAATACCACCCTGAGCCCCCCATTAGGTAAACCTTAGAGCACCACCTTCTTGTCTTGATGCAAAAACCTCATCTCCAGCTTAGCCAAGTTAAAGGTGAACTATACCAGAGAAGCCATCCACATCATTCCCAAGATGACATCATAATCACCCATGTCAACTACATAGAAATCATCCTCTAACTCATAATCTCCTCCCAATTTGATGCGAAGTTTTGAAATCTTCTAGGTGCATAATAACTTGTGGCCATTGACCACCATGACTCTAAACCCTGTGTGCTCTTCGATCTGAAGACCTCTCTTGGCCACCAAATTTGCATTGATGAAATTATGTGTTACCCTTGTGTCGATCAAGGAAACCATGTGCTGCCCCTGAATCATCCCTCTTACCTTAAAGGTGATGGCCTTTTGGTTGCCTGTCAACTGAGCAAGAGACTTCTCATCATCCAAACTCTCCTCAGCAGTGATGTCACCCTGACTAGAATCCAAATTTGAATGTTGCCCTTGTCTTTAGAAGGTGATTCATCTACTGAGAAATACTTCATGGGCTTAGCCTTCACCTTAAGCAGACATTCATGGGAAGGACTCCATGGCTCCCTACAATGAAAACATAGTTTTTTCTTCCTAAGTTCATTGAGGGTATCACTATCCAACCCTTTAGTTTTCCCCTTAGGCTGCTGAGGGTCCTTCTAAAATGTCTTCCTTTCCTTATCCTTCCTAAAATGAGAGTCCTTAGAGTGGAGTTTACTCCTGTAGGAAGAAGATGTTAGGTCTCTTATTTTCTTAATAGCCTCTCATAGTGAAGAGGGGTTGTGTCCCTTTACCCATCCTAGCAAGGGGTCAGAAAGCCCATCCATGAAAAGAACAACCAGTCTTATTTCTGATATATCCATCACCAATACTACTAGCTTTTGGAACTCAGTGATATGGGCCTCCATAGAACCCCACTATTTAAGCTGAGCTAGCTCCTTGAAATGCAATTTTTGGTCCTTAGTATCAAACCTATCAATGAGCCTCTCAGTAAACTCTGCATAAGTATCTACCTAGTTATGGCCAAGCATGACCATACCATGGTGCCACCACTCATGGGTACTTCCATCCAAGTGCAATGTAGCATACTTAATCACATCCTCCTCAAGCATGGGATTAAGCTGGAAATAAGTGTCTAATTTCTGGACCCACATTTGCACTGAAGTCTTCCTTGTACCATCATAATATAGAATGGACAACTTTCCCAACTTTTTCCTCATCTCATAATTTTGTTGCCTATTCCCTCTCATGTGCATATGCTTGAGTCTAACATCCATATACTCCCTAAAGGACATTTCACCCTAAAAATCTAGTCTAGCATTTCTCCAATCCTCCAGTATTTGGTCCCATATCTCCTATTGTGTAGGACCAACATTATCTTGGTCATTCTATCTCAGAGGGAATTATGGCATGAGTGGCCTTGTAGAAGAACTTGCTCTAGCATATGTCTAGAATCCTCTATTAATTGATGCATCTCCATTACCTCCATTGCCTAGTCCACCTACCTAATTAACATTATTACCCTGGTTGGCATTGTTGCCTTTATCTTCTCTAGTCAGGTGTTGCGTAATTGCTAGAGCCATCTACTGTAATGTGGTCTATAGTTCCCTTTTCCCCCTAGTAAGATCACTGAGCATCATCCTGGTGCTGGGCTCTCCCCCTTCCCCATCTTGGTCACCCATGGCTAGTGCTGGAAAGGGCTCACCCTCCTCAATTTATAAAAAAACTTGTAAGTCTGGGTTTGTCCGATTTCTCCTCAAGAAGTACTAATGTGTGGGATGCATGAAACCTCACATGATGACAGGAATAATAGGCTCTGATACCACTATAATGGGCACCCCGATTGCACCCAAGCTAACCCAATAGGGGCTCTTTATGACTTTGGTAGATTTCCTAGAATTACTTTTTTTTTTGTGTTTGTAAAGACCAATGTATGTAACATAAATATAGAATTTCAAGCATAGATACACACAGCTAAATAGCCAACACACTATATTTGTATTAATTGCAAAATGAGTAGATGAGTACAATGTCAGTCACATGGTGACTCACTAAATCTTCTCTTACAATCATATGAACATGATTTCAAGTAGATATCCCGGCATGTGTCGAAGGTGCTTCATTTGTTCTCTAACCCATGAAACTATGAACTCTGTAGGCTAGGTTTTCTATGGACTCTTCATACTAGATATATGAACTCTATAAAAGCTTCTACGGACTCTATATCCAAATCTACAGACTCTATAGGCTGAGATCTACAAACTCCATGGGCTTAAAAACTATGGACTCTATAGAAAACTATAGACTCTATAGGTAGAAATCTATGGACTCTACAAGCAAGAAACTACAGACTCTATAGGTAGAAACTATGGACTCTGTAGGAAAAAATCTATGAACTCTGTAGGCAAGAAATCTATGGACTCTGCAGGCAAGAAACTATAGACTCTATAGGCGTAAACTATGGACTCTACAAAAAACTATGGACTCTATAGGCAGAAATCTATGAACTCTACAGGCAAGAAACTATGGAATCTACAGGCAAAAACTATGAACTCTGAAAAAAACTATGGACTTTGTAGGTAGAAATCTACAAACTCTATAGGCATAAACTAGAGACTCTATAGAAATTATGGACTTTGTACACAAAAATCTATGGACTTTGTAGGTAGGAACTACAGACTCTATAGGTAGAACTATAGACTCTGTAGAAAACTACAAACTCACCTGGATGTATACAAATGCTACAATGATCTTGCTGCTATAATGATGTGCCACTATAATGGTATGACTACTACATTGGCACGACTGCTACAGTGGCACAGCTGCTATAGTGGCATGGCTGCTATAGTGGTGTAGCTACTATAGGGGTTGAGAGCACAAACTCTAAAGACCAATCCCAAGGATTGATGTCTAGAGTGCTAAAAATGAGAAGGACATTCTCAATTGCCCAAATAAGCTACAAGTGCAACAATTCTTTTCTTCTTATCCAACCTCTCCAAAGAAGCCACAAGCACTCCCCTTTATCCTTTCTCCAAGGGGAAACTCAACTCACTTAATAAATGTGGGATAAAGGATGTGCAACAATCCCTCATAAAGTAAATGTTTAAAGTGACACTCAATGTCTTTCAGCTGGGTTAAAAGTTACCCTTTTTGTAGCACTTCAGGCCCCCAAAAATACTAGCAATTGGACTCCGAATGTTGCAAGTGATAGCTCACTGGAAAGATCTCAACAAGGATCATCAAATCCAATCATCAAAATTGGCCTCCATTACATCCTATTAGCTTACTACAAATAGTAAGTGTGTTGAAAACTGAGTAAGCCCAGTCGCTAAAATGGGGACATTATACCCAATGAGTTGTAACATACTTATAATATTACCAAGTTACCTATATATATTTTTCAATGGTTTCCTCCTTCTATCTTACCAAGAGACTATATTATTCCTCTCATGAATGAGATTACTAATTTTCCACTCCATGAAATACTTAGGAGACTTCTTTACCTAAAGATTCCTTAACTTGAAATGATTTTAGAGTGGATAAATTATTTCAAGACCCTCTCATCATGTCTCCTCATACATTCAGTAATATTGAGATTTTATCCTCTAAAAATCCCCCTGATTCTTAATCATGTATGATTTCTCCAACATACAACAATAACTATACCATGTCCCAAGCTCAATATAGAGGCTTATATGTCCAACATTATCAGAAAACCTTAGCCCAAATTCATGATTTTAATTGGGATGTTCATACCATTTTTGTGGATCATACCTTAGATCTTAAGGGTCATGTGCCTCCTACCAATCCTCCTCTTATCAATACTCCTTGGGTGGTAGAGCAAATTATACCTTTCAAAGCTCTATAAATATATACATATCCTTTACCACCTATGGATCTAATAATTATATTTGACCCTTGTCCCATCACCAAACTCACCAACACACCAATCTCTTCTACTCCATATACTTATACTCTCAAACTTACACTTGATGCCAAGGTAACCGATGTTTGTTAGATATATTCTGAGTATGATCACCATGGCAATAAAATTTTAGATCTCTAATTAGATGTTGATTATTATGGTCCTCTTTCTACATTTCCTAGTGACAAAGATATTATTGAGTTACTTTATACCTGAGAACCTCAACTTCCTCAGTAACATCATAAACTTGGAAATTTTAAAACAAATTCCTGGCTTCAACAACTTCATTACTAGCGTTAATCCTAAAACTAATCCAATATATATCTTACACAATGCACCATACCACTTTCAAGATGGAAATGCCATTCTTATTTAAGAAACTACTCACATTTAATATGGTACTCCATCTTGTCCTCACCCTATCATAGTTTCTCAAGAAATCTTACCTACTGAATGTTAAAAGCAAAAAAAAAAATTGCTTGAAGTTTCAACTTTATGTCATAAGAAAATCATCAAATTACTTAATGTTAAATTTATTAAACTAGTAGATTATTTTTAATGGGTTTCCAACATTATTCCTATTCAAAATAAATTCACTATGGTTATTTTAATTTGTATTTATTTCTGAAATCTTAATCTTGCTTATCCCAAGGACAACTTCCACTTACCTTCAATAGATTTCATTGTTGATTCCATAGATGGTTACAAAATGTTATCTCTTATGGATGGATTTTTGAGATACAATTAGATTCATATTACCCTCAAGGAATAACATAAGACTACTTTCACCATAGAATGGGGCACCTATTTCTATGTCAAAATGCCTTTCAGCCTAAAAAATGTCGGATCCACTTACCAAAGAGCAATGACTCACATCTTTCATGATCTCATTCACAAAATTGTTGAAACCTATGTGGATGATCTCATTGCTAAATATAAACATCATAAAAATAATCTTTTTGATCTTGCTATCATCTTTGACCATATCTTTAAATATAAAGTTAGATTTAATCCTTACAAATGTGTCTTTGGATTCACATCTAGAAAATTGTGAGGATTCTTAGTCTCTCTCCATGGCATCGATGTTGACCCTACCAAAATTAGTATTATCATAAACATGCCTATTCCTCATTATATTATTGACATTCATACCTATTTAAGCAAAATTGGGGAAATTAGATGATTTGTCCCAGAAATGGCATATTGAATTCACTCTATTAATTCCCTTATCAAGAAAGGTACTGCTTTAAAATGGATGGATCCATGTCAAAAAGACTTTGATAACATGAAAGAGTCTTTACTTCACCCACCCACACCTCATCCTCCTAATGATAAACCTTTGATTCTATATACTTATTTCATGCCTATTTCAATTGGGTAATGCTTTCCCAACAAGATGATATGGGAAAAGAGTATGTTATCTACTACATTATTCAAGGCCTCATCAACATGAGACACATTATACCAAAATTGAGAATGATTGCCTCACCATTTATTTCATAACTAAAAATATTTTCCATTATATGCTTTACCAAACTACTTATGTCATCATTCATTATGATCCCCTTCATCATTTCTTCTCCAAATCCTTTCTTCCTGGAGATAGAATAGGTAAATGGATGGTCCTACTTATAGAATTTGATCTCTACATCATAACTCAAAAAGTTTTTAAAGGGCAAGTCATAGCTAATTAACTTGCCACAGCGCCCATTCCAGCCACTTCTTCCCTTCAAGATGATCTTATAGATGATAATATCCTTTACATTTAAGGTCTTCATCAAGCTATCTCTCTCAAAGATTACTTTCATAGCTTTACTGTTGATCTTGAAGTCAATCAACTTGATGAATCTTCCACTCCCTCTGGTACAACTAAACTAAAAGTAGTTATCGAGGAGCTTCTTGAAATTAATGTTGGCTTACATGAGGATACTTGGACCCTTCACTTTGATGGTGTTAAATTCCTTTAAGGAGTTAGGGAAGGTTACATTCTCATGATTCCTCTTGGAAATATCAATCCTTTATATTTTTGCTTCACCTTTGATGTCACCAATAATATGGCTAAATGTGAAGCTCTTATCTTAGGCATGAGAGCTACTCTTAATTTAGACATTAAATACCTTCATGCTTTAGGTGATTCTCAATTTATTTACTATCAAGTTAGTGGTGATTATCAATATATAATTGAAAACCTCATCACATATCATAAAATTGCAACCACCCTTGCTAAGGATTTTATCTCTTTTGCTATTGAGCCTAATCATAGAGATCAAAAATTCATTACTAATTCTTTTGCCTCTTTAGCATCTCTCTTTCATCCATAACAAGTTCTTTTTTATCCTTCTTTTCTTATTCAAATAAGAAAATTTCTATCTTCTACTCAACTATTGGATTCACTTATCTATCATATTGATTTTTTTATCATTTGACAAAGCCCATTGTACCAAGACATTATTTAATTCTTAGAACACCAAACTTGTCCTCCTAATTTAGATTCTTGAAAAAAGAAATGATTTCATAAATAAGATTTAAAATATGTATTTTGACACAACATCCTTTACTATCATAATGTTGAAGGTAGTTTTCTCTATTTTGTTATGCAAGATGAGGTCCCTCATCTTCTTGAACAAGCACATGGGGGAATTTGTGGTGGTCACTGTAGTGGACATGTCATAACATGCAACTACATACGTATGGGTTACTTTTGGCTTACTCTTGAAAAGGATGAATCGAATATGGTAAAACTTGTAATCATTATTAGCTTCATGATGATTTAATTCATTCACCTTCAACTGAACTTAAAACTATCAAATCTCCTTGGCCATTTTCCACATGGGGATTTTATTTCATTGGTAAACTTCCTCACTCCCATGATAGACATGTCTTTATCATCACGACTACTAAATATTTTACCAAGTGGGTCAAATCCATGCCCCTTATTAATGTCATCGGTCATACCATTTCCAAATTTATTATTAATCAAATCATTTTCCACTTTGGTGTTCCCCATACCATTATTTTAGACAATGGTGGTAATTTCAAAAACAAACATGTTAAATAACCTTATAATAAATTCAAGTTCATAGATTTTCCACACCTTATCATCCATAATGTAATGGTCAAACCAAGGACACCAACAAAATTATCCAAAATACAATTCATAAAACCCGCATAAATTGGCATATTCATTTTTACACTACACTTTAGGCCTATCAGACTAACATACATACTACCACTGGGGCAACACCATTTTTTATAGTCTATGGTTTTGAGTCAGTGCTTCATTTAGAATTTAAGCTTCCCTCTCTCCATATATATCTTCATGGTATTATTCCTAATGAATAATTACATGAAGCTCACCTTCATACCCTTGATCTTATTAATGAGCGTCATCTTTTGGCTTTACAACATAACCACCAATATAAATCTTGTATTGCTAGACAACATAACAAATGTGTTAAAGTACACACATTTAATATTGGTGATATTTTCCTTAAATTAAACTACACCCATGATAAAGAAGGTAAATACACCCAAAAATGGTGGGGCCCATTTTTATTTAAAGATATTCTTAGCCCAAACACCTATCACCTTCAAAAAAATGAAGGCCATGTTTTCAAAGAGCCCACAAACACATAATTCCTCAAAAATTACTTTGCCTAAATATTCCCTTCTTTTCATACATTCTATCTATATTTTTATAACACTTTTATTAGGTTACTTAAGCATAGGTCTCTCCTTATGCAGCAGGTTCCTTCCTTTCACAAATATTTAGCCCTCCCTTTTGGTATTTTAGTTTCTTGATGAACCATAGTCTTTTTTATATTCATGCATTTTCTCTTATCTTTCACACCCCTTGGGTTTTTATTTTATGAGTTTAATTATAAGACTATGGATAGGAACCAATATTCCTCACAAAACCACCATCTTTTACTTATTTTTCAAATACTTTTTTCTTGTCAATTTTGTTTTGTCATCCCTTGAGTTTTTATTTTGTGATTTATTTTGTAAACCTCTGATAAGACCCAATGTCCCTCATAAAATACCATATCTCTACTTTATCTTTTCATTATTTTATGAAGTTTTCAGTGTAAGATTATGGATAGGACTTGAACCTCCTCATAAAATTACCACCTTTTCATGTTCTTGATCCTTGTTATCAACTTTAGTTTTTTCTTCTTTTTCTAGATCAAATCTGCATAGTAATTTACATTATCATGTTTTCATTCATTTCCCTCATTATTATGATAAGGAATCACATTTTTATTTCATTGTATCCTTCTTTTCCCTTTGTCACATTTGTTATTATTTGAAGCAATTAAAATTGGTCCATGTGTCATTCCTCTTGATTTCCCCTTCCTTTCATCTCTAAATTAGATAGAACAAGGTAAAAGTCAAGATAACACTTTTATTTTACCTATATTTATGAGAATCTTAGACCCCATGCTCTTTAAAATTCTCTTTTTTAGCAACCTTGTCCCAAGTATTCAAATGAAAGTCATCCTTAGCAACCATGTTTGGGTTTTTGAAATCCATATAGAGGAGGACTATAAAAATACATCAATAAATTTAAAAACTAAATCATTTGAAATAAAAGGAAATGATATTTAAAAGGAAACATACAAATATCAAAAGTAAAAATCACACCAGAAGACATTGTTACAAGCACATATCTTATTTTTAATCAAAGCTTAAAATTCACAGTTGGCCTCACATAGAGTTGAGGTCCTTTGGGGTGCGATAGGACATTAGATTAGGATATGGGAATTCAAAAAAAAACTATGGTGCTACCTACTTTCTCATGCAAGTACCCAATTTTCACAGTAGATCGATGGCTTTGTAAGGGGTCCTAAAGAATGAGGTGTTGTGGGAAGGTAGGTCCATTTTAATTTTCATGCATATAGCCTTCATGGGATGATCTACATACTTAATTTGTTTACCTAAGATTTTTGTAGCTAAGATAAGTTCTCCATAGTCCTTAAGGTTAAAAATCCTCTTGTTTTGACAAACCTAATTTGAGTATCTTGACTTCGATAAAGAGTTCCTCTACCTTGGTTTTTCCTTCATTATCCCCTCAACCCATTGCATTTCCCCCCTTGGTAGACAAATTATGATTCTAAATCTATTTTCCCTTCTTCCTTAATTACTTTTTTTCTTCACCTCTTAAAAAACATGCTAGCACTACTTTGTTTCAGTTTTATCTATCCTTAGAGCAAAACAACATGTTTAAGTAACTATGGATTATGTTATTTACACCATGATTTACATTTATACACTTAATTTACTTTATTTTTTCCACTTGTCATTTTTTTATTGTCTTGTTGTTATGGACACTGAGTTCATGCCCTTTTTCCATTGTTGAGTTAGTTTGGCTTATTACTTTTCACTCAACAATGTTGTTTTCCCTTTTTATGCATCTTTTTCCATTGATTAATTGAGATGTGGATTGTTATTAATCAATCATTAATGTTGTTCTACCATTGTATTTCTTCTTTTACCATTGATCTATTTGATTGCCATCCTATTTGAAATTTATCCTTGGTTTGACTTGGTGAGTTTGCCTTTCTTACTTAAGGATAGCTTGTTTGATTTTTTTGATGTTTATTAGCCTTGGCCTTTTGGTTACCTGATTTACTCTTGTTATTTGAATTGGTCATTTGGTCTAACATAGCATCTGTCACCCTAGTTTTCCAAATTTCCCAAGTATATCTTATCCTCATAGCACTTGTTATCTTAGCTTTTCTTACATTTATTTGTTTTTTCTCTTTAGTTTTGTATTTTTGGGTTTGTTGAAAGTAGTCTCTACGCACTCCACAATCAAAACTAACAAAAAAACAAACAACCTTCCCATGATAAAAGTAAGTCAAGGTATGCATTACATTTAATTTTTAGTTAATTACTTTTTAGTCATTTAATTTTAGTCATTTTTTATTTTAAAACACTGCAACCTTTTTTAGCCTCAACATTGTGTTACTATGTTCTTTCTCGAAGCACCATCCCTTATTAAACCTTAGTGACACGTGATGAGCTTTGAGTGGGGCACATGTATACACATAATATTTTAAACCTTTTATCAATTATTGATATTTTACATCTTGAAGGAACCCATCAAGAATCAATCTCTCTGAGTGCAAGCCCTAAGGGGTACACTGGGGAAGGGGTGGGTAGACCTTGGTGCTTTGTAGGATTGTTGTCCCTTATTACCACATTATTACCAATCCAACCAGCTCTTAAAACCATTCCCTAATCTATCACTCCTCCCTTACATGCTTTTATATTCTTTTCCCTCTTTCCATCCCTCTTTTATTACCTTAATTCCCTTTTAGACTATTGTCTATACTAGGTTGACCATGGCCTACTCTATACAATTTAGGGGTATTTTTCACTTTTTGGTTTTGTTAGCATTTTGGCCGACCTAATTTAGACCTAGTGAATTATCTCTGAAATCATACAAGGTCAACCATGGTTGACCTTGTACAGTCGACATTTTCAAGAGGATTTAGGGTAAGATCCACCTATATATACAAGATAATTTTCATCATTATTAGAATATGCAATCAAGAGTTATTATTCATTCACGCTTCTTCAAAATATTATCTTCAACCATTCTAATTAAGGAGTCTTAGTTTATGGTTTATACTTGGATAATATAGAATTGTGGATAAGTCTTAGATGCTTTAGCCTTTCTTAGTGATCCTTAAAAACCATAACAACCTCTTGTAAAGACCCTTTGGCTAAGGGAGAGATTAAGTCTCGAGAGCATCACACTCAGGTAAGTCTATTCTAATTTTGTTCTCCTCTCTTTAGTAGACATAAGTAGCATAAGTGTTAGATCAAATAATATTACTCTTCATATTCCATGTTTTAGGGTCTTACTCATACTTAGCTTAATTAATATTATCTTATACATGTTTTGATTGCTTTACTGACCCCTTGTATTATGCCACAAGTTTTGGTGTATACTAGATTAGATTTAATTTTTTGCTTATTAGACATAAGTGAAATATCAAACATTAGGAATCTTTTAGGGTTGTTTCATGATTGTGTTAGAATGTAGGATTTGAAACCCTACCTCACATGGTGTATTGTGATAAGTGATCCCCTAATCAGGTCTAGTAAATACCATATTAGTCATGCTCCCACTTAATAAATATATTCCCAATCAAAATTCTAGGTGTGCTCTATCTTATTTGATCAAGGATTGATTTATAGACACAATGTATTTTTGATTGCATACAATCAATGTTGGTTCTATGTAACCAAAATTGATCTAGGCTAATTGGTATCAGTTAGGTTGTAGGGAAAAATATGGCTAACAATTTTCATTTTATAACTTTTATCAAAGTTGTAGTTATCATTTTTAGTTTATAAGTCTCTAGTCTAAACATTTATTCTTGATCCGTAAGTTTTATTTTGGAGATTTTATCCTAACATTGATCTAACAAGTTTTTATAACAAATATTTGTTGCCTAAGGGTTCACAGGTGATTGTTATGAATCATTTTTTACTAATAAAAGTTCTTTTATGATTGACATTAGTCTTGCAACAACCAACATCGATCACTATTGATCGACATCAATCTTTATGTTTTTAAAATAGAAAACTCGAGAGCATGTTTTTCAAAATTGATTGTTTCATTATTGATTATGCTTAAAATCTAAACAAAACTCTCTAACTTTTTCTACAGGACCCGCATGGGAAAGTGACCAATTTGAGCATAATTAAGTATTTAACCTTCCCTTTGGTGTTTAAAATAAACCTAGATGAGCATGGTTTAAATCTTGAACCTTCCCTTTGGGTTTAAAAGGAACTTATATGGTTTATTTAATTGTTTTGTGAATGTTTTTCAAAGTTTTTACAAGCTAAGGCCAAGGGGCCAAGAACACTTAACATTTCAATTTGGTGTATAAAACAAACTTTCACTTAAATTTTAAATTTTTAAAAGTGTTTTTTTATGCAAATCATTTATTTCTTGTTAGATTATTTGAGAAAAGTTAATTGTGTGTGTTTTCTCTCCCAAGATACCTTATAGGGAACTCAGGTGACCAAAAAGTGCCTTTTCATTGTGATTGTGTGTTTGTCCAAGGCATGAAAAGGAAGTTGTCTAAGATCCCCCCAAAATTCATATGGTTTGGGTGATCTAAATATAACCTCTAAAGCCTTTTCACTTATATCATTTTATTTTTATGTAATTCACTTAGGGAAGGGAGTTTATAGCCTCTTTGTAAATTATTTAGGAAGCTTTGACCCAAGATTTCATATCTCAGCATTGACTTAAACCCCTCTCCATGGGTGGGTATAAAAATTAAGATGATGAATCATTGGGATGATGGTTTGAGAGGTTAAACCACCTCTATTAGTGACTATTACCCTTAGAATGTATAATCAATTAGGATATCACACTACATTAATCAATTGATAGATGTAGTGGTTGTGAAAAGGAATAAACCTTTTCAGAACAATCTGATTGATGCAAATCCAATTGACATGTTACATATCTAAATTTAATCATGCGTTGGACCATCTATATGGTTGTAAATTATAATTTTTAGACAACCCCACTTGCCATGGAGTATTATTGATGTAGGGTGAGAAACTTGAATGTCCACATCAACTAATATATTGGGAAAAGGGGGTGTAAAATATCATTACAACTCATGCACTTTTATTTTTGGATTAACAATTAATTACCTTCTAAGAGAATGTATAAAGATGGATTTCAATTAATACAATGCAACCTTGTTAGTTTAGGGCTTGTGATTATTTACTTAGTTGTACTTGTCTTAGTCTTTGCTTACTTGGTCATTGATTTGAGTCAAAACTTATTTGTAAATAACATGTCATAACCAAACACATTATCCACCATTTCTTGAATAAGGAGATGTTACACTAGTTAATCCAAATCATCATTGCCTTGTTAAAATTATTCATCTTAAACATTGTGTTTGTATTATCTAAACAACATAGTTATGTTACCCATTTGAGTTTAAACCACCTTCCAAAAATCTTTAAGTCCTTCATTAATAATTCAAATTTGGAATTACACCTTTCTAAGTTCTAGGTTAATGTGTTAATTGGTTTTACCATTTTCACTTGACTTGAGTTAACTTGGGTTCAATATCTCATTTGTATTGAAGGTCATTTATAGACTCAACATCATCATTTGATCATTGTGAACTTAGGTCATCAACTGTATTGATCACACTCTAATTTCTAGAACACATTTTATTCTACCTCCTATTATTATGTGGAGGCATCGTGTTACCCATTTGGTTTTAGTTTTATACTTAGTAATTCTTTCATGTTTTCACATCTTGATTTTTTATTTCCAATTGTCACCTTCTTGACCTGAAGGGATTTCTTCTAGTTTCCTAGTAACAACTCATAAAAGTTGAACTAGTTTTTATAGTATTGACATATCTCTAAACCTACATTTGGTATACCAGTTTACATATAGGTCTTTGAGTTATCATACCCTCTTATAATTTATTTGATTTCAAACATGCTTAAGGTTGAGTAATTTCATCAACATATTCTTCTAATTGTGTGGTACTATGCCACCTCATTTTTATTATAGTCTCTTGGTTACCTTATTTTTTATTTAGAAAAGATCAAAACACATACCTTGTTTAAACATTTGCAAAAAAATTTCCAAATCTCGAAAAAGTTAGAGAACAATCTTTTAGACATGACACTAAGATATACTCATAGTGGGGAGGAAGAGCATTATTTGGTAGACATGAACACTCTATCTTGTTTGGGTATGTCTCCCTTTTTAGCCTATTTTTTAAATACCAATCTAATCCATACCAATTTTTGTACATCATCCTCATCCTTCCCCTTTGATTTACATTAAGTGTTTAAAGGTTACCATTTTAGGATATCCTCCTTCAATTTATGCATTGTGCTCAAAGTTTACCATTCTAATTTATCCCTTTTTAGCTTATGTGAGTGATCAAGCTCCACAATATGTGAAGGTTACCATTCTAGGCTATTCTCCTTCACCTTGTGTGAGCAACCAAGATCCTCAATGCATAAAGGTTACCATTTTAGGAGCTCCTCCTTTTGTTTGTGTGAGCAACCAAACTATGCAGCATCCTATCATTACCATTTTAGGTCCATCACCTTTATTAAACCTATTATTAAGGAATGTCACATTGATGAGCTGATCTTTGTTGTTCCCTTCTTCGATAGTCTAATTTTTAGAGATCCCATTATTGAACCACAAACCATTATTTGTCCTAATCTAATTGTTCCCCACTTTATAAATTTTGAGCTGATCTTTAAGCCACAAAAAAAACCATTAACTCTTTAAAAAACATCTTATGAGGACCCAAATGTGTTCAAAGTTGATATTTTCCAAATAATTATAAACCAAGACCATGTTATCATTATTGAAACACCCATTTGTGATAATTTAACCTATGATGAGTTATTAATATTTTACCTATTTTTAAATAACTTCATCTCTTTAACAAGTTAGTCTATACAGATTTATCACTTGATCTTTTTCCACTTGTAGAGGAGTCTCCTTTTGATAGAGAAGATTCTATCAAGTTGTCCCTCAAGTGGTTTGCTCTATTTGAGGGGATTCACTTAGATGATCCAATCTATGTTGAACCCTTCCTGGATGAATCAATTTTCATAGCTATTACTTGTTTGATACCAAGCATTCAATAAAACATCATTATAGAAGTAGCCACATCAGATGAAGAAACAACATTAGAGTTAGGTTCCCTTTTTAAACTGCCATCAGATATAGCATCAGAAGTAGAATCACTATAAATCTAATCATTATATTTAGAGTTCCTTGATTCAGACTCAATTTCAGAAATAGGTTATAGTTCTAGTTGTTACAAGATTGGTTACAATTGCCTTGCAGATCAATTTGAATATATTTGTGATAATTCTATGGGTTTTTAAGATGATTAATTTAGCATTGACATAGGTTCTCCTAGTATCTTCTATGAGTATTACATTGCCTTTCACAATCCGATTACCACCAACCAACATAGCCATTATATTAACATTCCACCTCCAACAAGTGTCGATTAAAATTGATAGAATCACACTTTATTGAGTTACATCCTGTAGGGGAGAAATCCAAGAACAAACACACATGTTCTGATTCCTCTTGTTAGGATATTGCTCCTCAGAAAGAGCACAATATGATTACCAAATATAAGCAATTAAATATGCGGAAATAACTAGAAACACAAGTAACTAGAATTCACCAATAGCACAGAATATGAGAGACAATACACTATCTTGTATTAACACTTTATAGAAAAGAATACTACAAAGAGCTGCCACACTCTTCCACCTTACAGAGGTTTCCCACACCTCAAGTGTACAGTAATTCTTCTTCACAACACTCTCCTACACAAAAAATGGTCCCAACAACCAACTCACACACATAATTGGTGTTCACCTCTCCAACCAGTCAGTAATAACCCTGCCTGTACACCAAGCACTCTATAGCACTTCAAGTTGATCTCCCATGAACCTGTAACCTGCAATTCAACAGACCAAACTTACATGTAGATCCCCTATGAGCTTGCAACAACCTGCAACTCAATGATCTTACAATGGAAAGAACTCTTCCTTGCCTTCCTTTCTATCTCATACATATACAATACATGCCAATGGGTCTATAAATAGATCCCTAACTTAAACAATAACTTAGACTCTTAATTTAGACAATTATCCTCGTAGCTCAAGACTCTAACTGGTCTTAACATGCAAACACTTTGTTCACTTAACTAACTGTCTATGCAACGAATAGTTTTGGAACACATAGGCGACCGATGCCGGTCCCTGCTTGCCTAGTTCTACCGACGTCGGCTGACTTTCTACCATCGCCGATGGCCTTCTGCACTGGTCACGACTGACATCGGTCCTGATGCTGATGCTAGTGCTCCTGGATCTCAGCAACCTTTTATTCTTACTATTTGTAAAGAGTTGAAGCTTTTAGCTCCACAACCTAACAATCTCCCACTTGGAGATAAACAGATGCAACCTGTACCTGTACCTGTACTCCATCTAGTTTGTTCCCTTGGCTTTGTATCCCTCCTCAAGATCACTCTTGAAGACCAACCACCACAAATCCTGTAGTACAAAACCTGTCATCCAAATTACCTGCCACATCTGCATCTACAAACTATGTAGAAAAAGAACTTGACCCTGCATAGCATGTGCACCTACTGCTAGTCCCACTGAACTGCCCTTCAGTATTACTTTCCCGGATTGACTCCAAACTTGTGACAACTCCCACTGATTGGGAAAACTCAGGTTTAGTACATACCATGCACTTAACCTCATTATGTGAATCAAGAACCTGTTCTGTGAACTGTCCTACCATCGGCGTGTTAACTGGTCTCACATAATCATCCTGAAACAAAGTCAACAAGACCTCCATGTCTCTAGAACACACTCATGCCAAATAATCTTGCTGCTCCCAGATTCTCCATGACACACCCCTGAACTAGCTTTACCTTTAGTTCAACAATACCTATATATGTAACCCTGCAACAAGCACATCATACAGAAATAGGATAATCTAGCTAATATTATCCAACCTGGTAAAGAGAAACACAATGATAAAACCTCCATTGCCTTGCAACTAATACAAGATCATATACCCTGATCTTCCATCTCACATATCCATTTCCGCTCTTCTTCATCCTGAACATCCATTCGTCTCTCAGTGCTTACTTCCAGCTGGCAACTCTACCCAAAGCACCTGTTTGGTTCTCCTCCAAGGAATCACATCCTCATCCATGCCAAGCTCCCACTGTTTCCTGGATCTACCTGTTCTGCTTCTTTAACAACTTCCTGGTTCTATACCATAAGTGAGCAACAAGTAGTGTAAAGAAGGGAAATGATGAATTTAAGAACTTACTTATGCCTTCAGTCCTCCATATGGGCACTTGAGACTCCATGACAGCTAGTTGTCCACCCAAAATTCATCTCAGTGACCGATGCCAATCACATCTCAGTCTACAGCCGCCTGATGTCGGTTCCCTGCGACTGCCACCTTGCCGACGTCGGTTTCCCCTGGCTGACACCAGTCGTTATTTGCCCCGAGTCACTGACGTCGGGCTGCACATAGCCAACATTGGTCCCTGTCTAGATACTGACATCAATTTTCTTGCTGACGTCGGTCTCTGTGTTTTTCTAGTGAGACCTAACTTTTTCCTGTGAGCTCCTTTTGGATCAAACCCTTATCCAAATCACCCTTGCTCTACTCAGAGTTCCTCTACATCTTGTGCTAAACTCTGTCCGTCACCTTCTCCTTGAAAACCAAGGCTTTCCTATTCTTGTCACTAACATCAGATTCCTCAAGAAACTTCACCTTCTTCTTCTGCATATGGAAACCACGATCCATGCCTTCCAAATCTGAAAGCATACTCTTTGACTCAAGAACAAGCATCTCCTTCTTATCTATGTGACCAAGCCTATTAAGCCACATCTCCAAATCTACAGCTAAAGTAGATAACCCAGAAAGAGAATTAGTAATACAAGTAGATAGATAAAGCATACCTACTTTCTTAACTCTAGCTACAATAAGTGTACCCTTGGTAACCTTCCAAGAGTCCGCTGTGAGAGTTTTTGTGCAACCCTCATCACCCAAACTTCTAATAGAAATTAAATTCTGCTCAAGAACTAGGACATGCATGACCTCCTTTAACACCCATGTGTCACCTGTCTGCAATTTCAGCTTCACTTTTCCTTTGCCAACAATCTGACAAGGCTTACCATCCCCTACACAAATTTCTCCAAAGTCTCCCTGGACATACTCATGAAAAAATTCCCTATGTGGGGATGCATGAAAAGAGGCACCAGAATCTAAAACCCAAGATTCTACTTTATCCAAAGAACATACCAGAGCATCCTGTGTAATGTAATCCATAACATCTGCTTCTTCTCCATGTCCTTCATGCTGATCTTCACCCAATTTTCAATCTCTCTTTAAGTGCCCTTGCTTTCCACATTTCTAGCAGGTTATTCTGCCATACCTGGACTTGGATCTTCTGCCTATCTTTGACCTTGATCTCCCACGCTCTATCTTCTCTCTTGGCCTTCCTCTGCCTTCAACACTCAAAGCATCTCTTGATGATTCACCTGTGCTTTTCCTGTGTATCTCTTCATTCAAGATCACACTCACAACATCATCCACTTTTAAGACTTTTGAAGGAGACACAGTATTAGAAACTGCCATTACCAAATTTTCTCAACTTTCAGGTAATGAAGACAAGATTAAGAGAGCTCTAATTTCATCATCAAATACAATATTGACTGAACTTAACTAGTTTACCAAACCATGGAAATCACTAAGATGGCTATGAACAGATCCACCTTCCAACATTTGCAAATTAAATAAACGCTTCATAAGAAATACCTTATTAGAAGCTGAGGGTTTTTCATATAAATTTGCCAAAGATTCCATCAACTCCACCATTGTCTTACACTGTGATAAGCTAGAAATCACAGATGATGCAAGACTCAATCTAATAGATCCCAGAGCCTTCCGATCAAGAACCTCCCATTCTTCATCCTTCATATCTTGGGGTTTGCAATCAACCCTACCCAACGGTAAGTATAAATATTTCTGATACAGATAGTCCTCAATCTGCATCCTCCATAATTGGTAGTTCTTTCCATTAAACTTTTCCATTCATAGCTTACTATCTTCTACCATTGCTCAACTCCCACTCAAATAGAAACCCTGTGAGTAACCTGTAATCAAAACACAATACCCAGATCTAAACCAATCTGTTAGTATCCCAACCAAAAGCTCTGATACCAATTGTAGGGGAGAAATCCAAGAACAAACACACCTGTTCTGATTCCTCTTGTTAGGATCTTGCTCCTCAGAAAGAGCACAATATGATTACCAAATATAAGCAATTAAATATGCGGAAATAACCAAAAACACAAGTAACTAGAATTCACCAATAGCACAGAATATGAGAGACAATACACTATCTTGTATTAACACTTTACAGAAAAGAATACTACAAAGAGCCGCCACACTCTTCCACCTTACAGAGGTTTCCCACACCTCAAGTGTACAGTAATTCTTCTTCACAACACTCTCCTACACAAAAAATGGTCCCAACAACCAACTCACACACAGAATTGGTGTTCACCTCTCCAACTAGTCAGTAATAACCCTGCCGGTACACCAAGCACTCTATAGCACTTCAAGTTGATCTCCCATGAACCTGCAACCTGTAATTCAACAGACCAAACTTACATGTAGATCCCCTATGAGCTTGCAACAACCTGCAACTCAATGATCTTACAATGGAAGGAACTCTTCCTTGCCTTCCTTTCTATCTCATACATATATAATACATGCTAATGGGTCTATAAATAGATCCCTAACTTAAACAATAACTTAGACTCTTAATTTAGACAATTATCCTCACAGCTCAAGACTCTAACTAGTCTTAACATGCAAACACTTCGTTCACTTAACTAACTATCCGTGCAACGAACAGTTCTAGAACACACAGGCGACCGACGCCTGTCCCTGCTTGCCTGGTTCTGCCGACGTCGGCCGACTTCCTGTCGTCGCCGGTGGCCTTCTGCACTGGTCACGACCAACATCGATCCTGATGCTGACACCGGTGCTCTTGGATCTCAGCAACCTTCTATTCCTACTGTTTGCAAAGATTTGAAGCTTTTAGCTCCACAACCTAACACATCCATGGCAACATAGTAGGTGAAAAATATCAAGGGGTCAAGACCAAATTCATTCAAAAGAAGAGAAATATCCTAGTGAAACCTTTTCAAAGGCACTAGGGGATGATCAAATTATGAACTTATCATCTTTTAGTGAAACCTTTTTGAAGCCACTAGAAGACAATCAAATTCAAATGTTAACATCTCTTCATGAAACCTTCTCAGAGGAACTATGGGATAATCAAGACAAATTCATTGGTGATAACCTCATTGAACACAAAATTTATTCACTAATTGATGAAGATAATATTCAAGATCAAATCAATATAGCTTCCACTCTACAATATAATCATATGGTAGTTACTCTTGATATCAAATAATAGAAAAATCTAGTGTTCCTATCAAGAACATCTTCAAAATTATTCAGCCCCACCACAACCAAAATTATGTCAAATACAGAATCAACAACATTATGAGTGCCTAAAAATATTGATCTTCATTTATTTCCCAAACATTATACATTTCATTATCACCTACTTTTTCATTACCCATTTATATCATTTATCATGTGCTTAACATTCATTACCATTTTTGGTATCACTTTTCTTTATAAAGGTTATGAAGATATATTGTCTCACTGTTTGAAGGAAGAAAAATTAATGACTACCAAGGATCATAATAGCATCATTAAAATATGAATATGTGTCAATTTCTTGATAGAGAATATTTTTTGAAAGAGTGTTAGATATCAAATTTATGATTAATTATTATAGTTGTCTCACATGTTGACTAGAATGTGTATCTCTACATCAACAAGAGAATCTCTTCAGATGAGGTGTTGGGTAGCAATTTTTATAAAATAATCATTTCTATTGTCTCACATGTTGATCATGATGAGCATCTCCATGTCAATAATATTATATATTCATACGAGGTGTTGGGTAGTAATTTTTATACATTGATCATTTTTATTGTCTCACATGCTAATCAAGACGAGCATCTTCATGTCAACAAGAACAACAAAACCTATTTTTCATTTGTTGTTTACCCTTCCATATTCCTTGGCTTATCTCTTGGGTAAAACCCTATAGACAATCTCATTTTAGTCATCTTATACCATTATGTCCCATATGTTCTCATTATTTGAACTACATTGACTTGAGGTCCATTTGGACTATGTAGGCAACACTCAATTTTTATTGAGTTTAGCTCAATCACCTTCACTATGCTCTGACCATTTTTTAGACAATTATAAGTTTAAATGATCTCACCATTTTATGATCAAACTAAGCTAATCATCACTAGGGGGAAAATTTGTTACCACTATAGCCAATTATCTTTTGATCATTTTACTTATACCATTTTATTATACTATGTCTTTACTATTGACCAAGGCTTGTTTTTAGCCATCTTACTTACCCTGTTTGGATCTTCATTTCTTTGGTTTTTCCCACATTTTTCTCAAAGGTATTTTGATCCAATTTCAATAGTTTTAGAATTCTATGTTGATGACAATCTATGAAGGTAGCGTGACATTTGATCTAGCAAGTTATCTTTCATCTATCATCTTAATTGGTATCACTGATTATAACTACCTATGAGAAAATCAATATTATTTGATACCCCTAATTATAAATACCTATGGTCAAATTATAATTATGACATTATTTCCTAATTATAACTGCCTATGTGAAAATTATGTAGAGCACTATTTTTATCATGCATTGACACATCACTTGGTCATTACTATTATC
This sequence comes from Torreya grandis, assembly GCA_037957365.1. Lineage (NCBI taxonomy): Eukaryota > Viridiplantae > Streptophyta > Pinopsida > Cupressales > Taxaceae > Torreya > Torreya grandis. The sequence continues at coordinate 462,180 of JARHVA010007272.1, read as the reverse complement.
ATTTTCCTTGTCATTTGCCTTTATTTACAAACTTTTTGTGAGTTGGCTGGTCTTTCATTGCCTTTTATGTGGATGTAAATACTATGACTTAAGGTCCTAATAGGACTATCTAGGTCATGCTCAATTCACATTGAGGTCAACTCAATCCACCATTTTCATATGCTCTCACCATCTTGTGAGCATTTTAAGTTAACATGCTCTCACTGTTTCATGAGAACTCTTTGAAGTACCCTCACCATTGTGTAGTTTGGACTATTCTATGTCTCTTATTTCTCAATCAAGTTGAGATACTTATAAAATTCTAAAAACATTCATAAAACACCAAAATTCCAAAAACATTTTATTTTGTGTGTGTTTATTTGATTTTTAGTTGTTTGTTTGCTCTTTTGTGTTGTTGTTTGGTCTTGTTATTTTGTTTTGTTTTTCCAAGTACATCTTGATGGTCCACATGGATCTTTATTATTTATATCTTGATCTCATGTTGTAAATATCTTATTGCTTTGTTTTTAAACATTTTTGTTCCTAATTAAATCTTGATTTTTTATATCTCAATTTTAAGTTAGGTTTATTTGTGTTTTTTTAATCTTAATCTTTATTTTTTGTTTAAATGTGAATAGATGTAACTCTATTCTTGTTCATTTTTACCATTATCCTTATTTATAGGTATTCACATTTGAATTAGCTTGGTGCAATTGAAATCTAATGTCATTATAAGTTTCTCATACTTATGATGTATAATTTCATTTTTCTATATCAAGTATTTTGTACTTTGGTTTCAAGTCTCAACATCAATGCATCTCTAAAATAGCCCTCAAAAACACCATTGAAACTAGGTACCAATGGCTTATCCTACACCTAAATCTATGCTAGATGTGCATCTCTTAAGATAAATTATGAGTCTATCTGAACACTAGTCAATTTTCTTCATTCCTCATTCAATTATCTCTCTCTTCTTGGTGAACTACATTGGATTTAGGTCTATTTGGACTCTGTAGGTAGTGCTTTCATACATGACATATATTGGGTTAGCTCGACCATCTTTGTTCTTCTTTTCATCTCCTTCATAATTTTGTGTTTTCTCATATGCCTAGTTTTTTATGGCTTTTATGGCCATTAGACCATTTCATTTATGTTTGTACCTACTCATCTTTAATCTATGTTTTATATTATATCTTTGATCAATTGATTTCTAATTTTCCATATAGGGAAAAACGTTTGAACTAGTTACAAATCTAAATCAGTGTTATAGAGGCAAATCATTCTTTATCAGTGATGAAAATCAGCCCTACTAGGGCAAAATTGTTTTATCATGATCATACACATTCTAATGGAGAAAATTATTAATTCTTCTATCTCTAGAGACATGTTTCCATTTTTAATCTAATTCTAAGCTCTATGAACTTTTGTCCTCATTCTAGAAATATTTTAGTGTGCAACTTGTCTTAGGATTAATCATTCCATAAGCATGTAACTTGCACCCTATCTTTGGGTGTGTTCAAAGTGTGTCACTAATATTTTTTGATTGTATCCTTCCCATTTCCCCTATTATTGGGGATTTTTTTCTTTAATTATATATTGATCATTAATAGAATCAACATGCACAATCATTAACTCATTTGGATTTAATCTATTCCATGGGTTAATCTCACTTTCTCTCTTTTTTTGAGAGTCCATCCTTCTATTTCATCCTTGTATGTCCTATCAAAGGGGCATCATGGTTCATTTCCTTCCAAATTCTTCTTGAAAACTCTTTTCTTTGAAAATATGTTGCTTTGCCTAAATGTCTCTCTATACCTTCTCAAATAGATGGAAATGTAGACATCCAATTCCTAACACCATTCTATTGAAATTGTCAATCTTATTTGAATTTGTGATAATGCATGAATTGGGATAAAATCACTTAATCATGCTAAATGTTTTGATATTGTCATATACAAGTTCTGATATTGGCTAATGTATCCCTAAATGGGGTAACACATTTTATTTGATTATTAACTTTGATCAAATCATTTTGAGTCAAAATGATGAAAATACATTTTAGTGCTCTAGATCACTCTTTTCTTCTAATTCAGAAGCACATGACATGTGCATATGTTATTTTGTTTTGAAAACATCCTAAATGGTATAAATGTCCATACGCAACAAACATCACCTTCTAATTCATCTTCAGTCAAATTATAACCTAATAATGTGACTTTTTTACTAGTTTGATTAATGAACTGCACCAATTTCCAAAGAATTGTACTAAAATTGATTAATCTTACTTAAGAAAATTAAACCAATTATGAGCTTAAATAAAAATTTGATCGAAGTTATTGAATATTTATTTATTAGAAATCGATTCCTATAAATTACATCATCAATTGAGGTCATTTTTGGGGTAGCATTCATAAGCCATAAATGCAAAAAAATCAAGATTATGGCTTCCCATACCTCTTTAATTCCCCATTCTCCCAAATTATTATGAGGATATTTATGGATTTTATTTACATAATTGGATTAATTCATGAACACATATCTTGATCTTGAGATAAACCGTCATGGTTAATCCTGATAAATTTAGAAAGTCTATAAATAAGAGGCCTCTCACTCACATTTTTAAGCTTAATTTGTTTAAACTTATAATGCAAGATTCTCTCTATAAGCCATCTGAATCTAGTTTGATAATGATTTATTTTCAATAGGATAGATTCATTGAGAGGCACAACATTGATTTTAATATCATGAGACTAGATTATACTTGGTGTTCTTGAGATGGTGGAGGAGCTTGCCTTGCACCATTATTGAAGACTTGAGTGCCAAATTAAGGAGGAAAACACATTTTGAACCACATATGGATGGTTGGATGCTCTTGGGAAGTTAAATGGTGTTTCTTTTCTTTCATTTAATCTTAATTTTCATTTATATACCCAATTAAATATATTGGCATAGATTTTTAGTTATTTATGCATTTTTTTAGATCAATCATGGTTATATCAAGCATTAGTCATTAAAAACACAAAAAAAATCATAAATAATTAATAATCCAAGATATCCTATTCAACGGGGTGTACAAATGACAATTAAGAGCAAATGAATGAAAGTAAACACAAGTTACCTTCCCAAGAGCATCCCGCCATCCATATATAGTTTAAAACATGTTTTTCCCCTTGATTTGGTACTCAAGTCTTCAACAATAGTGCAATTCAAGCTCCTCCACCATCTCAAGAACACCAAGTATAATCTAAGCTCATGATATGAAAATCAATGTTATGCCTATCAATGAAGCTATCATATTGCAAATAAATCATTATCAAACTACATTCAAATGGCTTGTAGATAGAATCCTGCATTATAATTTTACACAAATTAAGCTTAAAAATATGAGTGAGATGCCTCCTATTTATAGATTTTATAAATTGATCAAGATCGTCCATCTCAAGATCGAGATGTGTGGTCATGAATTAATCCAATTATGTAAAAAAAATCCATAAATATCCTCATAATAATTTAGGAGGAAGGGGAATTCAAGAGGCATGGGAAGCCATAATCTTGATATTTGTTGCATTTATGGCTTATGGATGCTACCCCAAAAATGAACTCACTTGATGATGTAGTTAATAGGAATCAATTTTTAGTAAATAAATATTCAATAAATTCCATGAAATTTTTACTTAAGATCATAATTTGGTTTAATTTTCCTAAGTAAGATCAATCAATTTAGTGCAATTTTTTGGAAATTGGTGCATTTTATTAATCAAATTGGTCAGAAATTCATATTACTATATCATAATTTGATTGGAGAGGAATTAGAAGGCGATGTTAGTTGCATATGGACCATTATCCCATTTAGGACATTGTCAACACAAAATAACGCATACACGTGTCATGTGCTTCCAAATTAGAAGCAAAGAGTGATCCAGAGCACCAAAATACATTTTTTTCATTTTAACTTGAAATGATTTGATCAAATTTAAAAATCACAAAAAATACATTGCCCCATTTAGGGATACATTAGCCTAAGTCATCACTTGTATATAACAAGATCAAACCATTTAGCATGATTAAGTGATTTTTGCCCAATTTTTGCATTTTCACAAATTCGAGTAAGATTTAGAATTTCAAAAAAATGGTGTTAGAAATTGGATGTCTACAGATAGGACCTGGCCTTCCTTACAAAATTTTCCAATACCCAAGTCACAATGAAATTTTATGTGTCAAATTTGAGATAAGTCATGATTAATCATGAGTTAAATGTTATTGACATGTTTCCCATCTTGATATAGTATGTTTTATGTTTAATTCATTGATATTTCACTTTTATCTTCTTATTTTTTTGATTACATGTAAAAATACAACCATTTTTCTTAAATTTTTCATGCTTCCCAACTTTAATTAGTGTGATCAATTTAAGTTCATCTTTCCATTTTATTTCTCTTTTATACTTCCCAATGTGATTTAGTATGATTTATTGACTTAATTATTTTATTTTTATACCATTTGGTTTTCATGTGCCTTCCATTTTATTACATTAAACTTCCAAATGTGATTTAGTGTGATTTTACTTGTTTTAATTTGGTGCAAATATTTTCATGGTTTAAAACATTTTCCTATCTCTTTTTACCATTTTTGGTTTATTATATTTAGTCATCTTTTTCTATTACATATTTCCCATTGTGATATAGTGTGTAGTGCATTTGTTTTGATTAATTATACTTTTTCAAGCCATTTTTGCCTTTTTATTTTTAGCCATGCATGTGTATCACATAATGCTAAAAAAGAAAACGCTCCACATATATTTCCCATAGCATATACAACAAAATCAAAATACATGTGCTAGAAATAATATATCCATGCATCAATATCCAAAACCAAATACAACTCATGAGATCAAAAACCAAATATCAAAATCAATATGTATCATATGTTTTATATAATACAAATTAAAAAATACAAAATACAAAATACATAGATCCAACTCTATGACTGGACTCTATCATGACTATCTTATGGCCTAGAAATATTTCCCATATATGCCTAGGACTATCCCCTTTGTATGGTACATTTTAATGAGGTAGTATGGGATATTAATCCTACTACCTATCCCTATAGGTTGGTCACTTAGTCATGTACTTATCTAAGATAGACTGTAGTATCCATGTGCATTGCTCTCTCCTGAGCCAAGACCTTCCAGTCATGTGCCTATCCTATTCCCACCCATATCAATGGTTGAAATTCATACCCACATATCTATAATTACTTTGTTGCCTCCCCCACCAATTTAAAGCAACTTTCCTAGCTCGGGAAGATGATACTATAGGATCATCTAGTGTGGTGGGACCGTATAGAGCTAGCACCACATCTAAAATGTCATGGTGTGCATCCATAACTAGGGATCCCCATATAACCTCCTATATCAATAGATATGCAAAACCAAAACCAAATAAATATTATATCACATATATATCTCAAAAACTATCCATCTACTATAATCACATGTAACTAGTATTCTATATCAAAGCTTAAAATTACAACATTTCTTATCAGTCCTGGTGTCACCAACCACTGTCTCTCCATATCCTCATCCCATGAGAACCTCCTTTATAGATCACCTCCCCACTAGTGTAAATCCAAGATTCACCACTCATGCACACTATGACCCTCTCTTGAGAGGTGCCTTTATCGACCAACTCTAACTTGGAATGACTGTTAGGTCTCCCTGGGCTATCACCCTCACATGTGCCTACTCTCACTGGTGGTGCCTATATCTATGATATGTCCAAGGTGGTATTTGTTCCTCCTATTTTGGTGCCTATTTCATCCCTACATACACATACATGTCCTCTCTTCCTCTAAATTCCTGATATCATGTTTGAATAGTCCATGGTCTCACACACTATAGCCTAATATCAGGTCTCTCTACTGGTACTCCTCCTCCTCTCCCCCTTGGCTCTCTAGCATGTCATGCCCAAAAAGTATGAACTAATAGAGGAGATACTAGGTGTGAGATTCCACATTTCCCCCAAAAGCATATCACTAGATATAATTATACCCACTAAGTATAGTGGCATATGATCTATACCCGAGTTAACCCTATTACCATAGTTGATGAACTAGGCCAAATAGTGGCAATATGTGTGTATGGATACCATAATATCTCCCCTCATGTGATCATCTACCAAGGTGTAAAATGGGGAATGACCCATGCTACCTATTCCTACCACTATCTAGTCACCTGAGTTAGCCTATCATCCACCATGTGGGGCAACCTAGTTGGTCAATACATAGGAAACATCTCACATATCTAGGCACTCAAAAAAACCATCGAACCTATGGTCTTCTGCCCTCTAAAAATCATCCCATATATATCATGCATTTATTGGACCCAAATTACATACCCAAAGTCATATAGTGCTCTCTAATCCAAAATAGACTAACACAAGGCTATTGCATATAGTGGTACCTTGCCATCTGACTTGTGAGACAACACTCATGTTGTCACAAGTATAATCATGGACTTTTAAATATCTATAATATGTATGATATATATATATATATATATATATAATACTGACCCTCAAACCTAGGTATGTCTTATTTGAGTACGTCTCCCACCTAGATAGTGTTCATCTCTCCTCAAGATCATCTAGTGTCCTTATGATCACTGATGTCCCTTGTATCGATAGTCCAAGTAAAGCATGGATGTCCTCTAGTGCGATACCCACCTATATGGTATCCCTATCAACCTCCTAGCAAAAAGTGTTGGTCAACCATTCCCATGCTTCAAGGAACATAATAATGAGATCAACACATAGTGGGATGCACCTCATCTCCATAATACCTCTAAATCCTAGTACAACTAGTTGTATTCTATCCACATTCATATATCACTCCAATAGATCAGATAGCCATGATGCATCTATCAATTGAAAATACCTCTAGCATCTCTACAAAATATCAAAAAATAAATGATATATCAGACCTCCATGTCATAAATCATCAAAATACATTTTTAAAATTTCACAAAACTCATCTGGTTTCATTTATTTTTTCCATTATTTATAGAATCAACCTATTCAATACTAAATCAGCCCTATAATTTCTTTGGGATATTAAATTGACCCTATCAAATTCCTACTGAATCAGCCTATCCAATAATAAATCAGCCACCTTCTTGCCTTGTGATACTATATCAGCCCTATTGTACATAATCAACCTCTATTAGTAATACTAATTTGGTAATATTATTTCTTTGAAATACTATATCAACCCTATTATGCATATTCATCCTCATTTATAGATCCTAAATCAGCCCTATCCAACAAACTAAGTCAGCCCTATTATACGTAGTTAGCCCTTTTCTCTCTACCAACTAATTTGGCCTATAGCTACACAGTCAACCACCCATTAGTATACTAAATTAGCCCATTGGTAGGTAGTTGACCCTATATTTTTATCTCACCTTATGGACTAAGTTGACTAGGTCAATTCTATTCTTCCACAATGGTAACTTTTTAACCATTTACCATAAAAGACTTAGGCATTTATTTAGTTTGACTCTTTCCTACCCAATACTCCATTATACCCCTAGGTTACCTAAAAATTTCCTAGGGTTCATTTTGGTACCCAGATTTTACCTACTAGTCAAGTTATTATTTTTAGCTTAATTTCAAATAAAAATATTCAAAATGTTGAAATTTCTAGTTTCTTACCTGTGTTACACTCGTTGTGGCCACTATGCATCATCCCCATCTCAATTGTCATCTTCTCACTATGATGGCTCTATGGTCTCCAACTAAGTCTCTCAGATCTATTTTATTAGAATATTAAATATAAAAAATGAATTATTTTTCACCCTATTCATATTTACTATTCAAAATTATTTACCTTTCAAATATTTACCATTAGATTTCATATTTTGATCATATCTTTGTATCTATTAACTCTTTTTCCAAACCATAAAATGTTCTAGAATCCTAAAATCATAAAGAATAATCTCACCTATTATATTTCTATGTTGTAAATTTTTTGATTTTTCACTCTTTTTTTCTAATCTCTATAAGTTTGCCTAACATTTTCTACATTGAATACATTCACATTTATTCCATCTCCTTTTTATCTAAAACACTAAGGTAAGTAAAGGTATGTGTGTTTTAATTTTATCCTTTCATTTATATTATTTCATCCTTACTATAATTTATTTAGCTTCAATGTTGTGTGTTATTATGTTCTTTTCTAAAATCACCATCCTGTGTTTTACCTATGTGACACATGATGAGATTCAAATGGATAATATGTATACACATAATATTTTAAAAATTTATCAATTACTAGTGATTTTTATCTTGAAGGAATCTATTGATTCTAAATCTCTCTGAGTTCACACCTTAAAGGGTGCACTAAGAAAGGGGTGGGCAAACCATTAGTGCTTCCCAAGATTGTTATCCCTTTACTACCAATTTATATCTACATAAGCATTTCCTAAAAACATTTCCCTAAGCTTTGACTCCTCTTTTTCACTCTCCTCTAGTCATTTTTTGCCTTCATTAACCCTCCCCTAGACTAAAATCCTTTTTGATAGTTTACATTACACTATTGGCCTCATCGAACTTTTACTCTAATTGATAAATCTTATTTAGGGTCTAGGTCAACCCTTGGTTGACCTAGACTGGGACCTAATTTTATTTTGTCAATAATGATATAAGGTCAATTAGGTTGACCTTTTCAGCCTAAACTTTTAGAAAGGATTAGGATTAGATCTATCTATATAAACACATGCATTTCTTCATTTCTAAGAGGAGACAAGAAGAAGAGATATATATTGCACATATGCATATTGATAATTATACTTGATTAATATAGCTTAAGGTTTCATAATTTATTTGAAGATATGAATCTTGTCTTGTGGAGAAGTCTTTTGAATGCATTGATATGTTGTGTAGCATGTAGTTGATTTATCTTTATCACCCTTACATACCACAAAAACCTCTTGATAAGCACCTTAGTTAAGGGAAATATTGAGGCTCAGTGGGTTTGTCTTAAAATTTAAGTATTCCAAAATATGTTCTTCCTTTTTAAGATTAGATATATTTACATTTGTACTTCTATCGAATGCATTAGGATTCCATATACATTGATGTGAGTATATGTCTTCTATGCATGTTTACATTTAATGTTTATTACCCCCACTTTTATTCCATAATATTTGGTGAGCACTATATTAGACTTTCATTTACTTATTATTATTTTAGTGAATATTAAAACATAAGATTGATTTATAGATCCATTGCATTTCCCACTGCATATAGAAAGAATCAAAATTCTTAAATTACACATTTTATAGACACATACATAATTTGTGATACTAATAATATAAAACATGACATAGACAAATTGTATATGGACCATCATACCAATAGTTGTATAAAATAAAATAAAAATTATATATACAATTTTACATAACTATCAATGAAACAAAAAATAATACTTGAACCATATGAAGAAAAAATGAACTTGTAATCGTAAATTCAATGAAAATTTACCTACTAATAAGAACAAAATGATATAGTACATTAAAATACTTTAAATTTTGTTATGTGAATATAAAATGGATGAGTCTCATTAAATATCAACAATACCAAATATAATTAAACAACCCACCATATTCCTTGCACACAAGCAATCAATAATTTCATAATAGGCATGTCATAATTATGGAAAGCTAATAAAAACACACAATTTTAAGTTCATATGTTGAAGTAAAATACTATAAATCATGTATGACAAAATTATACCCAAATATCACACACATTATTTTGAAAAAATACAAAAAAAAATGCAACAACAAACATGGATGCCACCCAAATGTTACATAGAATTTAAAATGCAATGCTAAAATATCACTAAATCTCTACAAAATAATTTGTTCACTTTGTTATCATTGCCATTGAATCATTTATAAAATACATGTACTTTCATAAATACATTGTCATGATAAACAAACATTTATCCTAAAACCTTCAATTATCTTAAGATAAACCAGATGAATCTAAAAATGTCATGTGTTGATCTCTTATAGACCATTATGTTAGATGTCCTACTATCATTGACCATGCTTGTTTACCTTAAATTTTTTTTCCAAGTACCAAAAAAATTGAAGGTCATTTATAATTTAAAAAAATACATGTTATATGCTTTATCAATTATAATAAACATTCTGGCATTAAAACTATTTCCGTGAATGGCTATTGCTATATGTTCCATTTAAAAATAATGAGAACACTTTAAAACAAGGTCTTGAAATATGCATAAAATTTTAAAATTAAGAACATAATAATAAATAAGTCCAAGCTCAATTATGAAACTAATCCTACTTGGGGAAATAAGGAGCATGTTGATTACCAACTTGAACTTGACACTGTAAATATATGTGATAGAAGATTGCATTCAAACAAAAATGAAACTATGAAAGATGAATATTATTTGCAAAAGGATTTTCCATTAGTAAAATTTGTACCAAGTAATAAAATTTAAAAACCATTTTAAATTGGAATCCACCCATTCATTTATGATAATATTGAATACTATAAAAAAAGGCGTATGTTAAAAAATGAGAAACAAGAAATTGTTAAAGACATCGATTTAAAAATGCAAGTGTAGTAACATTGCATTCTACATTTGTATTTCCTTTCAATAAATCAAAGCATGTTCCATTTAATTGTGATAATATTTATGTATTATCTAAATATTATAATAAATTACACATAGTGTTAATTTATAAAATCTCACTTTTAAGAGCAAGAATGTTATACTATATTGACAAGCAATTATTTGACATAATGAAATTTCCCACTATGTACTTTGGTAATGTTGTCATAATATTTTGTGGATACTTATATCAAGCTCAAATTATAAATTATTGTCTCATCTATTAACATCCACAAATGAATAATGATCTAATTCAATATTTATTTAGTATAAAAATGTAAAGTGTTACCAACTACATCAAACTATGTGGAAAAAGGATCAAAAATTTATGTCTATACTAAATAAAATATTCACACGCTCACATAAAAATAGAGATATAACATATCTTAATAATATTTTTTTTCTAGCGCCAAATCATCCTTTGTTACCATACTTGAATGATGATGTTGAATAACATAATAACAAAATGTTGACACTTGTTACATAAAAAAATTCATGCATGTAATAGAATAAAAATTTGACACATATAATGAAGGAAAAGGATATGGTAATGATAATGTTTATCTATTATCTAAATATTATAATAAATTACACATAGTGTTAATTTATAAAATCTCACTTTTAAGAGCAAGAATCTTATACTATATTGACAAGCAATTATCTGACATAATGAAATTTCCCACTATGTACTTTGGTAATGTTGTCATAATATTTTGTGGATACTTATATCAGGCTCAACTTATAAATTATTGTCTCATCTATTAACATCCACAAATGAATAATGATCTAATTCAATATTTATTTAGTAAAAAAATGTAAAGTGTTACCAACTACATCAAACTATGTGGAAAAAGGATCAAAAATTTATGTCTATACTAAATAAAATATTCACATGCTCACATAAAAATAGAGATATAACATATATTAATAATATTTTTTTTGTTTCCAGTGCCAAATCATCCTTTGTTACCATACTTGAATGATGATGTTGAATAACACAATAACAAAATGTTGACACTTGTTACACAAAAAAAAGCATGCATGTAATAGAATAAGAATTTGACACATAATGAAAGAAAAGGATATGGTAATGATGTATGTATTATGGCCAACATGATCCCATTTTCATAGAAGAAAAAGGGACCCATATAAAAAATATCAACTTGGAGGTTTCCTAGAGCTCAAATATTCTTGCATTTAGTCCTAAACCATGTAAAACCTTAAACCCCTATTTTCCCTTAATCAGAGAAATATTTTACAACATTCATAATGAGTGGATGGTCATCATGGAAAAACCTATAGTTTATTGTATTTAACATGTTATCCCTTATATGTTTTATTATGAATGTTTTACCTTAGAGTATTTTATGATAATTGTGTTGTTTCACATGGTTAAAATTATGTGGGTTTTCATAAGATGATGTTACCTCAAAGTCCTACTTGGCATTTCATGGAGCTTCACTAGTAGACATGTAAGTTTTCATTTGATTGTGTGGACCTTTTATCACTTAGTCACTTTTGTAAAATATTGTAACCCATGAATGAAGATATGCCACATGAAAACTCTCAAAGCCCTAAGAGAGCTTGAAGAATGAGAAGATGCCATGTGGAAATTGTTAGACATATCAATCTCATAAAAGCATAAGAATTGTTAGATCCTTAGGAAAAGATGATACATGAGAAGATTCCAATTGAATTTGTTAGACTTTTTAGTCTCATGAAGGTGTCATAAATGTATGAGCTATGGGATATCCCAATGAATGAGAAGATGTTATGTGGAACCTGTTAGACTTGTTAATCTCCCAAAAGCATTAGAGTTATCAAAGCCCCAAGAGAGCCTAAATAATGATAATATATGACATGGAACCCATCAGACTTATCAATATCCTAGAGGTTTTAGAGATATCAGAGCCTTACAAGATCTCAACCAACCATAGACATCCATGTGTCACTTAAAATTTCTAAAGCCTCCCAATTAAACTAAAAATTAAGTACAATCAAAACATAGAACTCATTACAGAGTTCCGTGTGTCACTTTTGTATACCAATTGAAAAAATGGCTTAGAAAAACCTAGGTAAGGAAAATGAAGGTATGGGTTAATCCATACGATAATAGTAGATAACCATGTGCACTTGGTAATTCCAAGTGGTTGACTTTTTTACATGAAAAGGTAAAAGAGTGACACCTATGTTGTACCTAGTTGGGATAACCTACATAGAAAGTACCCAACCATTAGAGAACAAGTGGCCCAACTAGGGAATACCTAAGATGCCACAGGGGATAAAATAGGTGTATGCCTACCACACTATTGCATTAATTAATTTGGGTAAATGGACCTTAATTCGACATATTATAAGCATCTTGTCACCATCACCAAATCTTAGCTAAGACTATGTTTTAAAAATTATCTAAGTTAATGATAGATCAGGAAATGACCAAGTGGATTGTGTCACCAACTCAAATTTTAAATTGCACAAGGTAAGCCTTCAAATTCCATTAATACAAGATATATTTGTGGATCCTTATATGTCCTCAAATTAATTTTATTTACCATTACTAATCTCAACTCCCAAGAATCCTTGTGATCAACTCCTCAAGATTTTGGCACTTCCCCTAGACCTAAAATTTTGTGCTAAGAATATCCCAACTCTTAGAAATTGTCACATCATATTCCAACCCCAAACTTGAGCCCAAATTCAAAGATACCACCTTATCAATGGACCTAAATAAGTTTAAGCATTACATTTAAGTGTTTAGGGCCATTGAATATGCACAAAAGACTAAATCAAATTATTATGAGGAAGACACTAAGTTCATTAACACACTCTCTGTAGACACTAATATTGTGTTGACCCCCCCTTGGTCCCCTTCTAACCACTTACACACTTTACTAATTTTAAATAAATTACTTATTTTAAATTAATGACCTCACCTAGACACCTCACCTTGGACACCTCACCTAGACACCTTGCCCTAAGACCTTTTCTTAATCTATGAATCATCCTAACTACCTAAGACCTCTTCTTACTCCATCCTAACCTCCTAACTAATGCTCGTGCCTAATAAACCCATCTTTTGACCATTCTCCAATGGAAAATGCACTTGGTAGATGGAGAAATAGGCCAAGAGCTCCCTTTTACCCATTCTTTAGCCACCGACGTCAGTCAAATGTCAGCTGACACTGGCAGGACCACCAACGTCAATTAGATAACCTGAATCTAATCTCTCAGACTCTTCCTTCTGAACTCTCTCTCTCTCTCTCTCTCTCTCTCTCTCTCTCTCTGATGACGGGACTATGAGACATCGATGTGCACACTTTGAGACCAATCATCAGAATTTGACTAACGCTCCCTTGGCTATAGAAACTCTATGCAAGTCACTCGAGATTGAATTAGAATATTGTACGAGGACCTCAACATCAGCTACAATAGGAATAAGCATTCTACATCATTGGTTCTTCACCAAGCAGAGCTAAGTTTTCTTCTATTTCATTTCAGTAATTTAGAACACATTAGTAATTAGTTTCTATTTACTATTTCTAAATACTATCAACCCGACCCGACTTTCTTCTTGGAGAGGCTGAAAATCCTTCCCCTTATCCTTACTCTCTTCTCACACCTACCCTCTACCTTTGCCCCTTCTCAGACCCTATTCACTTTCCTACAACCCTACACAAACCTTAAAGCTCCTAGACTCCATCCAGACCCTTTTGTCGACCACAGACATAACCCTAAAACCCGTGCAAGGCCCATTGCCCCTACTGACATTGGTAACATAACCGACGTCGGCATATTGACCAACCGACACCGATAGGACTATCAACGTCAGCGATTGTGGTAGACTAATTATAGAGAATAGGTATGCATTGTATGCTTTCTCTTTCTTAGTCTTTCACCATTTCTTTTTATATAACACTCTTTTTATCAAATATTGGACTGTCATCCCTTAAGGAAGTTTTTACACTTCTGGGACCGAGCATATAGCTTGGCAGTCCACCATATCTTTGTCTAACATTTTTTGTGTTTAAGTCTTATTCTTATCTATAGGTGTCTTCCTCCATAGCCAAAGAAGAGCTCCTATAATGCTTGGATACAGTGCGCAACTTAATCTGGGTAACATACAAACCCCTGACCCTAACCTTTAGTTTCTTCTTCTTCTAAATGTAAATAGTAAAAAAATGTAGAGAAACATTCTATCACGCCCAGTGGGACCCTGGAGTTTTCCTTGGGTTCATTTTTTTAAAAATCAAAATTTCATATAGATGCATTAGGAAAAAAATTCTCTTCTTGCATCATTTCCTTCTATCTTCTTATTTCAAAAAGAAACCATTAGCACAAGTTAAAAAGAACTTCTTTCTTTTTCTTCTTGTCACTTTTTCCCTGCATTTTAGAGTAGTGAAAATTCATGCTCTTAACCTTTTCCCCACTTGTTTGCATCTGAACAAAATATTTCAATTTGGGTTAAAAATATATTGCATTTCATTCCTGCTTGAATGCATACTTAGCCCTCTCACTTAGTAATTAAAAACACATTATGAATAAAGAGTAGTGCACATATGTTACACAACCAGACCACAAGCACATCAAATTAAACATCTAAACATACTTGAGACAAGGCCTATTTAGGATTTCATCACCTAGCAGATACCTTACCCTTCCTGGTGATCCTACTTGGACTTCACTACCAAGGGGAGGACCCACTATGTTCTCTGGTAGAGTATAAACTATAGGCAAAGTATATATTGGCTAAATGGCCCAGCTCGGCTCTGGGTTTGTGAAGTGAAGGGAGAAAGCCCCTAGCACCAGGCCACGTATGGAACCTAACACAAATTTTTGAGCACCAAAACATAACCCAAAACCAACCATAGACTACCTCTTTAGGACCCGTTCTAAAAGCCCAATTCCCAAATACATTCTTCTAAGGCATAAGCCACCATGACTCTAAAATTTATTCTTAGGAATTTAATGTTTAGAGGTTGCTTGCCATCATCTATTTTGTTTTTTTATCTAATTTTTTGAGCTGGTAAGGTTGCATCATTCTGAAATAACTTAGAATTTCTTTTTCTTTCAAACACTTTCAATTTTCTAAGTTTCTAGAAACACACAGACACCGACATCAGTTTTTCCACTGACGTCACCAACTTATATTCACCGACATCAATTTTTTTTACTGAATTCAGCAACATATCTTAACTGACATTAGTTATTAAATCGACATCGATCACTGTAAACAAGTTTTCTTTCCAAATAGCAAGCTTAAAATCCAACTTTTTTGCTATTAAACACTCATTCTAGTTTTCTAAAACTGAAATACATAGTTTTTAGAACCTAAACACATTTTGCCTTGGATGGTTTTGACATGTAGTCAAGATAAAAATCTTGTTGACCATGCAAGGCAACAACCACTCCCACCTTCACCTTCTATACCAAGTCACCTAATGGAGCATACTTTAGATACTGAACATACTCCTATCCAGCGAACCCCAAATTAATCTCTTATTATTCCCGAAGGGGATCAAAACTTTGAGAGATTCCTTGACCATAACGTCAAGGCTCTCCAACACTATCTCACAAGAAGCCAAATGCGAGACCCTTCAGGTAATCCTATTTTTGGGATGCCAACTTCCTTAGTTGAAACATCAATAATATCAACAGCCTCCATTACCCAACCTATGGCCACTCAGGCCATTGCCTCGACTAATAACCCAACCATGGCCAATGTTCAAAATTTGGCTTCCCCTTCTATTTTTGGACCTACCTCCATTGGGGTTTCCGTACCCCTTTAACCACAACTAATGCAAACAAGTTCAACACCTTTTCAAAACTTGCTTGTTTATATCCCACCCACTCTTGCACCCATCAATACAAGAGTGACTACCTATCCTCTAACTAGTGTTGCCACCACTCAACCACCCTTGGCGGCATCTAGTCAAGTTGTACCCTTTAACTTCATGGCACAACCTCCCTTGGCCTCAACATCAATCCCTATGACAAACTACCAATATGTTACACCTACACAAATGCAACCAAGTACATCATACGCTCCTCCCAATGCCTTCCAAGTACCTTACAACTTGGGAGGTGCTCCACCTGCCAATCCATCAGCTGATCTAATCAAGATGCTGATGGATAAGATGTCCAATCTTGAGACATCCATTTTTGGTTCAAAGAATGTTCTTTCATATGAACAAATTTATAATGAACCTATCCACCCTTCGGTCCCTATTCAACCATATCCTAACTAGTGGGAACTCCCAAAATTTACTTGCTTTCAGAGTAAAGAGTACCCACAACAACATCTATGAGCGTTTAGACATGCTTGCTACCTCATATCACATGATGATGCGTTATTAATTCACACATTTCCCATGTCACTTTCTGGTGCTGCCCTCGATTGGTATAGTTCTATTACCAGTCATTCTCTATTTAACTTCACTCAACTAGCTCAACTATTTCTCAACCACTTTTCGATCAACATCACTAAAAAGGTCTACATCACAGACCTATATTCTATTAGACAATTCGATGATGAATCAATAGCTGAATTCATTACCCATTGGAGAGGTTTAATCAACCAACTCTCCTTTTCATTACCTCAACTTGAGCTCATTGAGCTCTTTTCGAGAGCATGTGCCAAGCACATCTCATCCACTTTGCGGGTTCAAACATTCTGCACATTTGATGAAGCTTTCACCATGGCCTGAAAGCTTGAGCTCCATGCGGTCGAAGAAGATAAGGTCAAATTATATAGTAAAAATACCAACGCAAAATCCAATGACCCTTCTTCCAAATCTTCATCTTCCAATTCTAATTCCAAGGGATCAACAAACATTGTGGTACTTAGATCTTCATCCTTTACCAAAACCAACCAATCTCAGCCTTCCACATTAGAATACATCACAAAACAATTCCAACAATGGTATGTAAAGCGTCAATATACTCCAATTGGAGAATCATACACTTTCATATTGGATAAACTAGTCAAGCAGGGGGTCCTCCATCTCCCTCAAATCTGACCACCTCAATTTGACCCCTCAAAAGCTATCCTTGCATGGTATAGGGAACATAAATTTTATAACTATCATCGTGTCAAGGGTCATGACACAGACAATTGCAAAACCTTCAAAAACATTGTCCAAGACATGCTAGGCAAGGGGGATCTTGTTTTGGATAACCCAAATGCACCAGCTAACCAAAACATGGATGTCTTTAGGCAACCATTTCCTAACCATCCCCCTAGTCAGAATAAAATTTAGACCATAGCTGATGACCTTCAAGAGCGTAATATACGCATGGTCAACATGATTTATAACCAACCTCTCCCACAGTCTGAAGAGGTTAGTCAACCCATTTCTCCACCATGGGTAAAAGAGCCTTCTTCTCCTATTTGTCCTCCATAGATGGAAGATAATCCTCCATCTAACCCCTTTTCACACGTGGGAGAGTCTACTTTGACCTCTCCCATATTGGAGGATGCTTTGATGGCACTAATGTCAGCTGCCTTGCACTCATCCTTCTTATCATCAATGGGGGATCATACTTTCCCTGCTCCTCAACCACACGCAGAAACCATGATCATCCCTATGCTCTATCCAATTGAAGATCCAAACTCCCCAGTCCCTTTTCCATCGAGAGAAGAACTTGCCACATCACCCACTTCAGTCGAGGAAGATCCAATGATGGTTCTCTCTCACCTTTTACCTGTGATTGTTGCATCCAACATGCTTCTGCTCTCACAATCGACCAAATCCTCCAAAGGATCAATTGTAAAACCCTCGCAGGCATCCATCATGTTGAAATAGGTTAAATCCCTTAGTGTGCGCCCTATATCAAACCCACTCACCCACAAGTGAAGGTAGATTTGAACCTCACCCCACACAATAATGGTCCTCAAACCATACCGAGGAAGGATGTTAAACCACGTCGGTCTAATCCTCCCCCAACCAAAAAGGTGGTATGAAAAACTCCTCCACCTTCACCATTACCCTCCATTTTAGGTCCACACCCTTCTACATTAATAGGAGCACTCCCTACTCCAACACCTTAAAAAAACAAACTACCTCCATTAGTCCCTCTACCCATCAAACATATATTTCCTCCAAAAAATTTGGCACCTCACACCAAGAAAGTGCCATCTACGCATGTGGCCACACCACCAACCAAAAAGGAGGTATGAAAAACTCCTCCTAAAACTCCTAAATAGAAGTTGTCAACCCCTACAACTCCTAAATATAATTTTTCAACCCCTATTGTAACGAGTGCAAAGCCATTAGTGGGTTCCTATGCTTCGATGTTATGCCAATTATTGCAGACTTCAAGCATCCCTCTCATGCCCATTAAACCATACCAACCTCTTGGACCAAAACCATCTTGGTTCGATGACACTAAAATCTGTTGGTATCATCACACACCTGGACATGATACTAAGCATTGTTGTGCCCTTAAGGTTGTCATTCATCAACATCTAGAAAAGGACACCCTTTTCATTAAGGATCTTCTTGACCACCCCTTTAACAAATCATCGACACCATCCCCTGTCTCTCAAACATCCTCCCCTACATCGGGATCCTATCGTGAGACTATGGTCCCTCTATCACCTGCTCCCCCTTTGTTTGAAATCAACACTATCAATGTGGCCACCAGGTCACAAACCATGAAGGGTAAAGGAAAAGAGAAGATTTCTATTCCTTGGACATATCCATTTGTCAAGCCTTCTCAACTACCAAGACCCAAGATTTCAATGTTGGGCACATCCCATCCAACATCTTTGAAGCCACTTCATGACCCCATGGTGAAACAACTTCACCAAACCCCTGTGAAGATGTCTTTATATGGCCTAATACAAAACTCTCGACAATATTGTCAAGCCTTAATCAAAGCTTTACAGGCAGTGGAGGTCCAACTTGAAGACCACCGACCACTGGTTGCTTTAGTCAAATCATTACCCACCATTGCCTCTATCACCTTCAGCGATTCTGAGATTCCAGACTACAACCTGGAAGATCAAGATCTCACCCTCTTAAACTAAGCCTATCAACCAAAAGCTTCACAAGATGCATTCTTGTATCACACTCCTTGTCAAAGAGGAGCTTTAATGTCTTCTCTCCATCTCATTTATCTAACCCATTGATTATCCGCAATGGGTATCAAACATTGTCCCTGTCACAAAAGCAACTAGGGGAATTTGACTTTGTACTAACTATCGCGACCTCAACCAAGCATTGACCAAGCATCAACCAACCTCTTAATTATCTCCATATCTACCAAGATTGCATCAAGCGTGCCTACAACAAAAATCTAAAAGAGCAAGATTTCAAAATCAGAGATCTTATCCTTAAAGAAAACCAACACGTGACCAATATGGAAAGAAGCAAACGAGGCAAGTTTGCTCCTAATTGGCTTGGACCTTACATAAAAAAGCACAAGTATGGATTAGGCACTTATCTTCTATCTTCTCTTGAAGGCCAGCCAGAACCTGAGCCCCTTAATGCCTTACATCTACAACCATTATATTGTTAATCAAGTAATCATTCACTAGATGTTTAACTTGAGCTCGTCCCTTGAGCAACCCCCATCATCATCATTCCTATTTATTTCAACCCTTTTCCCTACAAACATTATTTAACCCTTTTGTCAAGCATAAATACTTTGTCCTAATAAAAGGGAAACCCTTAAACCTCTATAGTCTAGTCCATGACTAAAAGTTCAGTCAACAAAACACATAAAATTTGGGTACAATGCCATTTACACGTAACCAAAGGCCATAAACTATAAATGTAGATTGCTCCCTCAAAGGATAGTTGCAAAAATGATGTAATTAGTAGACTGCTCCCTTGAAGGATAGCTATTCAAAGACATCAACATACAAATCAAAACATAGACCACTCTCTCGAAGGATGGCTATGCCTAAATTTTGCTACCATAATAGCACCTTCTCAAAAGTTGCCCACATCGATCAGCTTCATATGACTACAAAACAAAACAAAACAACATCCCCAAGTAGACTTCTCACATTGATCAGTCTATCAATATATATATATATATATATATATATATATATATATATATATATATGACTGACAAACTATTAAGTTGTGGACTTGCCTATAGCCGTTCTTAGGGTCACCTATAAAAAGGGCAAAGTTATCCCTACTAAAAAGGGTTAAGCTATCCTCACATATCACATAATCGCACCTATTATCCCAACATACTCAAGGGACTTTGAGCTCACTTAACATCAAATGATAAGAGTACTTTTCTAACAAAAACCAATGGTCAATGACGTAATGCATGAATGGGGCTTTTTGTTTACAAAAATCCTATCTATGTTATCATTATGGTCCTTGTCAATGAAAGAGCAACATGCCTTTCACTTCTTATACGCCTTCGTCACATACAACCAAACCCAACCAAAACCAACCAAACCAACCCAAAACCAACATACAACCAAACCCAACCAAACCAAACCAAACCTTTTTCTAACCACTAACATAACCTCATGATTTGTTTAATACAAATATGAATTTGTGTTATATGAATTATCATAGCCATTCACACTAGTTTCTATGGAAAAAAATACATATGGAAACTATCAACCAAACACAATTTATGTCAAGCATATACCATCACCACTATGAGAACTTGTTGAAGCATATATCATCTCATTTCATTTTTAGCATAACACCGTCACTAATATGGAACATTGCTAGGGATGAAACACCATATAACCAATGTTACAGAATACACCATCACATAATATGGAAAAGGCTGTAACATCATCGTACTCATTTCATTTTTAGTATACACCATCATGAATATGGAACATTAATAGGGATGAAAAACTGCATTACACCAATGTTACAGAATACACCATCACATAATATGGAAAAGGTTATAACATCATCATACACTCATCATTTTTTACATGACCAAACCAACCAATAACCTCTATGACTCCATTTTCCCTTTTGGAGAGAACTACATTGGCCTGAGGCCCTTGAAATAGGGGCTATGTAGGCAGCACTCAATTGACATGGGGTCTTTTGAGGTTAGCTCGGCCATTCGGTCATTCATCTACTTGATGGACCAACCATATAACCTTTAACCATGACTTAACCTAGTCAAAACCAATTCATAACCTACCCTCTTCTTCCCTTTTGGGGAGAACTACATTGGCCTGAGGCCCTTAAAACAGGGGCTATGTAGGTAGCACTTAGTTGACATAGGGGCTTCTGAGGTTAGCTCGGCCATTCGTTTGTTCGTCTACCTAATGAACCAACCATATAACCTTTAACCATAACCTAACCTAGTCAAAACCAATCCATAACCTACCCTCTTCTTCCCTTTTGGGGAGAATTACATTGGCCTGAGGCCCTTAAAATATGGGCTATGTAGGCAGCACTCAGTTGACATGGGGTCTTTTGAGGTTAGCTTGGCCATTCATTGGTTCATCTACCTAATGGACCAACTATCTATACTAGCCCAAAATCATGACCAAACAACCAGCCCTGACACTATAGAAGTCACTTTAAACTTCTCATGGGGCACATTGGAGATCACATATATCTCCTTGACCACAACAAACTACATTTGAGATCACTTATATCTCTGACTAACCTGACTAATGACCTTGGAGATCGTGACTATCTCCTCAGACCACGACCACTTTCGAGACAACTTTGCATTGGTTATTTTGATTGCATATATGCTACCTCACGAATAGTTAGCAAACTTTATGCAACCCACATTATGATGCTCACACGTATTGTCAGATCATGACCAAATTGATCCCTAATATTTGTGACATTTTCATGTTTTCTAGGAGCACTTCCTAGCCCAGGATACTTGGAACACGATGACCATTAGAGCTATAGCTTGGATCGAATAACCCAATCAGCTACGACTAAATGCTAGGGACTAATTACTTCAATTTTAGCACCCCTCGACCTTGCCTGCAACAATTTGACTTGACTATCATGTGAAGTGGTATACGTGCAATCTCAACTATTGCAGCATTCACACTCAAACTTCACCCTATCCACCCACTACCTATCAAATTAGCAATAAATTTTAGATTGCCTTCTCTCAATTCCTACTTTGAGGGGGAATGCCTCATCACCATACATAGGGCAACCTACACCTTATCCCATACCTGGGGTAACTTCTATTTTTGTCATCACCATACCTGGGGCAACCTACTCCTATTTTTGTCTTGCAGTTCATCAGAACAACCAACAAGACAAAAAGGGGCAAATGTAGACACTAATATTGCGTCGACCCCCCCTTGGTCCCCTTCTAACCACTTACACACTTTATTAATTTAAAATAAATTACTTATTTTAAATTAATGACCTCACCTAAACACCTCACCTTGGACACCTCACCTGGACACCTCACCCTAAGACCTTTTCTTAACCTATGAATCATCCTAACTACCTAAGACCTCTTCTTACTCCATCCTAACCTCCTAACTAATGCTCGTGCCTAATAAACTCATCTTTTGACCATTCTCCAATGGCAAATGCACTTAGCAGATGGAGAAAGGGGCCAAGAGCTCCCTTTTACCCATTCTTTAGCCATTGACATCGATCAAATGTCGGCCGATGCCAGTGGGACCACCGACGTCAGTTAGATAACCCAAATCTAATCTCTCAGACTCTTCCTCCCAAACTCTCTCTCTCTCTCTCTCTCTCTCTCTCTCTCTCTGACGATGGGACTCTGAGACATCAATGCACACACTCTGAGACCAATCATCAAAATTTGACTAACACTCCCTTGGCTATAGAAACTCTACACAAGTCACTCCATATTGAATTAGAATATTGTACGAGGACCTCGACATCAGCTACAACAGGAATAAGCATTCTACATCACTAGTTCTTCACCAAGTAGAGCCAAGTTTTCTTCTATTTTATTTTAGTAATTTAGAACACATTAGTAATTAGTTTCTATTTACTATTTCTAAATACTATCAACCCGACTCGATTTTCTTCTTGGAGAGGCTAAAAGGCCTTCCCCTTATCCTTACTCTCTTCTCACACCTACCCTCTACCTTTGCCCCTTCTCAGACCCTATTCACTTTCCTACAACCTTGCACAAACCTTAAAGCTCCCAGACTCCATCTAGACCCTTCTATCGACCATAGACATAACCCTGAAACCCATCTAAGGCCCATTAATGTGGTAGACTAATTATAGAGAACAGGTGCACGTTATCTACTTTCTCTTTCTTAGTCTTTCACCATTTCTTTTTATATAACACTCTTTTTATCAAATATTAGACTGTCATCCCTTAAGGAAGTTTTTACACTTCCAAGACCGAGCATATAGCTTGGCAGTCCACCATATCGTTGTCTAACATTTTTTGTGTTTAAGTCTTATTCTTATCTACAGGTGTTTTCCTCCACAGCCAAAGAGGAGCTCCTACAATGCTTGGATACAATGCGCAACTTAATCCGAGTAACGTACAAACCCCTAACCCTAACCTTTAGTTTCTTCTTCTTCTAAATGTAAATAGTAAAAAAATGTAGAGAAACATTCTCATCCATTGAGAAGTTAGGATTACACAAGTTTTTCATCAATCTATAAGTATTACCATGTGATAATCCCTTCATTAACATGCTATAAAACTGTGTGCATGTACATTAATATAAAGGACATGGTATACTCTTTGAGTCCCAAAATAATTTATATACATATCCATAGCTTCCTTCAAATAGTAATATATCATAGAGTAGAACTAAATATATGGAGCTCTCTAGGATTGGGATGTCATTCCTGACAAGTGTGTCAAGAAATAAATATCAACTCATACACTATTCACACATTCCATGAAAGAGTTCACATAGGGATGTTCTTTTTGAATTGATTATTCAGAGTGAAAGATGTTATGCATATCAACATTATGTATTGCCTCTACTAAGAATCATACTCAAAGTAAATAAAGTCTCAGACCTTAAAATACTCATGAATGTCAACATATTAAAGGATGCAAACGAAAAGGGAGTGGAAACTTTTATACAATGAGATATCTTGTGGATGCAATTTATGCCACCATCACATTCAAGATTTTTATGTTTCCACCAAAGGCACATTCAAGATCTATGGTTCATGTGATATTTTATAATCTATATGCACACAACTATACAAACTGTAGACACCTAAAAATTGCCACAACTAGCTTCTAGCTGGACTTCAAACTGATTCCTACCAACCATTACAAATTAAGCCTAGAAATCATTAAACATCCCAAATTTACTTAATTATCATTCATTAAATCTCAAAATCATGTTGAGACATCCCTAATTGGGGTATTTTATTGTACGAAATAGTAAACTCTCATAAATTTATCCCTAATGATCTTACAACATCATAACTGTCAATTTAGCATATGGACCTATTAAGTGGGTCACTTGTACACTTAAATAAATCTTGAAAGAGATAAAAAGATAATAAAAATCAATTAACAATCTAAACCAGATTAAATGCCTAGTTGAATTATTGATTTACAATTAATGAATATCTAAAAATGGAAATTTAAAAAATTAAAATATCCTAGCCTTTCACAATTGCTTTTATGAGTTGTCAAGATCTTAAAAATATCCTAAAGTATCTAATTTTGAGATCCATGCCTATTAATTGAAAATAATAATTACTTGACAACTATTAACTCTAATGTGGTTATATTTGACTCACATAGGCTTAGTTTGAACTCATTCCAAGCCTTAACTTAACCCTAACTCACCTTGGGTGAGAGTTAATTCCAAAGGCTATAAATATAAGACCATGCCTCTTCATTTCTAAGACCTAATAATCCAAATTTATAATCCTAACTCAGAGAGAGACAATAGTGTTATAATTCCAAAATTTTAAGCCAAGCCACATCACAAGCCATGGTGCCAAGGAGAGAAAGAGCCAACAAGATTTATTTTCCAAAGACTTCTTGATGCATAAGCCAAGTAAGCCACTCAACAAAGCATTTGGAGATCCCAAGGAAGGTAAAAAAGGTATTATCTTTTATGTTTTAGTTATGTTTCCATTTATCCTTTTTTATTAATCTCTCCCTCGTATCTATGCTAGGAGTGTAAGTGTGAGTGTGTTTATTTGAAGTTTTATTTCTTGAACTAACACTATACTAAGCTTCCTTCTTGGATTTGTATGATCACAAATGGCATGCCTGGTGGGACATGCACCCCATGAAGTTATTCACAAAGCCTTTAAGATCATTCTACTAATAATTTTCATGTAAAAATTATAAGCTTACTGACCAAAATAGGTAAAAATTGGAGGCTAAAGGACATTTTTCTAGAAATTGTGAAGTTGCCCTATGTAGTTATGGTTTTGCTCTCTAGAGTTGTAATATTGTGGCACTATCACAACTCACACAGTCATGATTTTGTCTCTATTTATATGTTTTTGCATCTAACTATTATTGTTCTACTAATTTTTTCTACCCATAGGGATTTTAGTGATATTACAATATCATGACTCTGATAGTCATGATATTTCAATACCATAATTTTATAAGTTGTGATATCACCAAACAATCAACGATATTACATCTAACCACTAGCAGTTTATGTTAACTTTATGGTTTAATTTGAAATTTCACAACTCTTATAGTAGTGATATTACCATATGTTTATCAACTTTTCCACTAAAGTAGCAATATTACATTTTATGCTTTATTTTCCCATAAGTTGTGGTATTATGCCAATAGTTGCATTTTTACAGAGTTGTGGTTCTGCTTTGTGTTTTATAGTTTTGTATTGGATAAACCCAAGATCAAGATTTGGGAAGTGATTTTTTCATCCATAAATTTATTCTAAGCACAAGGAATTTATAATGTGTTTTTTAGGACTCAAAGGCCACAAGGAGACATTTAAAACACTTCTAACTTGCAATCTTCACATTGTAAATTTGTGTTTTAATAATCTTTTTGTTTAAATATTTTTTTTTAATTTAAAAATTTCACCAAACAAATTCCAAGGGGCTTAAACTTCATAACACATCTTGTTTTGGTGATTAAAATGAACTCTCGCACTCTAAAAATTCTTTTAAGAGTTTCATTTTCATTGCTTATTTGTTGAAGTTTTTTATTTTAGCAAAATGAATGATGTGTGTATGCTCTCCCCCCATCCCCTTTAGGGAACTCAGGTGACTAAAAGAACTCATTATTTACCTCAATTTATTTAGTTAAAAATAATGAAAATAACATCATTCAGACCCTCCTCAAATCCATATGGTTTGGGTGACCCAAACATGACCATAAAGTCTTTTCACTTGTCTTTTATTTTCATGCATTTTGGCTTGTGAGAGGGAGTTCATCACGTCCTCATGGGTTCTATAGGGAAGCATTGATCTAAGAATTCATCTCTCAAAATAATTTAAATCCCACTCCATAATGGGGTATATAAATTAAGGTTGATCCACTGGTACATTTTTTTAATCAGTTAAAATAAGCTACATTAGTGGTACTCCAACTCGAACCATAAGGCCAGCTCAAACATCACACTACATTAACCAAGCGATGGATATAGTGGTTATGAAAAGGATGATACCTTTTCATAATAAAATAGTTTATTTAGATCTAATTTATGTGATTGTATATATAGTGTTAGCCACACTTGGGACCATTTATAATACATAAAAAGTGATAGATTATAACAACCTCACTTACTAAAAGTATATTATTGATGCAAGGAGAGTAGCACAAAGTTCCATGTCATTGTAAAAAATATTGAGAGAAGAGGGGGCCTAACATTCTAATTTTAATTCTCTTTTTGTGTTTATATTAACACTTAAAAATCCTCCCAAGATTGATTATATTAATTAAATTTAACAGTAATATATAACCTTGTCAGTTTTAGGATTTAGGATGTTACACTTAGCAATTTATGTCATTTTATCCTTTTCTTGCATAGCATCGAGTTTAAATCCATTTATTTGTCTTTCCATGTCAAAAAAAGTCTTTTTCATACATCACTACTTTATTTGATGAGGTTTTATGATTCCCATTTGACACCATACCTTTGACTTAGTCTTTTGACAAATCTATGTGTGTGTGTTACTTTATTGGAAAGAGTATCATTACATTGCCTAATTCATTTCAAGTTTTATGCCTTGGATTTTTGAAACAAACCATTGATCACATATTTATATCATGATAAAATCATTACACTAACATAAATCATTTCAAAGACTTGTTTCCCTTGTGTCCAAAATTCCAATTTCAAAACCAAACCACGTGCGCCTTTTGTATTTATACCTAGTGTCATTATACTATCCATTCGTGTCTATCTTGTTTGTTCAAAGAGATTAGTCTTATAAAGTTGAGTTTTTAATTATCCTTAACAAATTTAAATCCAAAAATTGATTGATTTCTACATATACCTTGTCTAATTTTGGCCTAGACATTAATTTTTCTCTTTTGGGTTGTGTAACTTAGGTTAATTTCTTATTCAATTTGAGAACTATTGGTTGTGCCTAGATTTGGGAGAAATAGCCTATCTTCCATATTCCTTTTGTTTCATGCCTTATGCTAATTTATGCTTTTTTTCTTATAAAATTTGAATTCCTAGCTTATGCCAAAGTGTTTTAGATTTGTTAGATTAAATATCATACCTCATTTTATTTAAATTATAGCTTTTGTGCCTTTTCTAAATACCTAACACATACTTTTTTGGAGCCTATCTTTTGTTCCTTGTTTTTCCAAAATACTTAGCAACTTTTGTTTTCTTATGTTATACTTTTTTGAAACACTTTGAACCTAGAGTTTGACATTTTGGTTTTAGTTCATCTACTTGATCTTTTTCTGTGAGATATTTGATGTTAGACATCTAATGTTAGATTATTGTATACCAAGTTTTAGCATAGAAATTTTTGGAGATACATCTCCACTTTTAGAAAAAATTAGACCAATTTCAAACCATTTATCCTTTGTATATTACTTTTAAGAGTTTATATAGAACTCTAGGCCCTTTATTGTAAAACATTCATCATTGATTTGAAGATATCTCACTACACTCATAGTGAATCCATGTACAATATAGGATATGATAATGTGGTTGCATAAGATGAATTTGTTCAAGACCCCTATGGTTATGATGTAGTTTATGAAATGGATCACTATCCACCTTAAAACACTCAATTTGGGGAACAAATACAAGATCCTCTAGCTCACTATTTTGTCAACATACCTCCATATTCAAAGTAGGACCAAGAAAAAATAGCATAGTACCTACCTATAATATCATCACTTGTAGACCAAGTTCAATAATAACCATACCATGTTACGATGCCATTGACATATGATCCCTATTTGTTTAATCATCACTTTTTTTAAAATAAGGATGAAGTTTTAATCAGAACCATAGAGGTAGGGGCCAAGTTTCCAATAGACTTCTCCCACAAAAATTTTCCAAATCTAGTTAGATTGCCTTACAACATGCCTTATAATCAACCCATTGAACATGCCTCTTCTAGCAATCCTCAAGCTCTAGCGTTGATGCCATATCTTGACCCATGTATTCTTGTCATAGGAAAAGGCCTCATAGAGAACCATTTTATATAGATGCAGAAAACATAATAGACCTATTTAAATTTATCACATGATTTTAATAACATGACCACGTCAACATCTCCACTTACTGAGATAGCTCCTTTAATAGGCATCTTAATTAAATTCATAGGCCAAGATAATCAGGGTATAGACCTATTTACTATTTTGACCACAAGTCAGTATAGGTCAACCCCATCTAATTTAAAACTTATATAGGGATATATTATGGCCTTATATGGTGTGTCATGGTCCTATCAATGTCATTTAATGTGTCACTAACTTTTTCATGGTTACCTTTTAGTCCTTTATGTTTTAGGTCATCTTAGGGATCATATTCAAGCCATTAATAATGTTGTACAATTTTACTAAGTAGAAAACTGTATCAAGATTCCTTTAAACATCTTATATTTTAAAATCTTGTCATAAGTGGTAGTATCTAACTAAAAATTTGTAGGTTCCTAATTCAGATCAAGAAAATAGTTGAAAAATGAAGAATTTGGGTAGATGTATGGTTTATGCAAGTTTTTTGGCACATGTGGAAGGTTTTAAAATGACTATTTATATTTCGTTAGTTCACTTATAAATTTTTCCTAATTTTAAATTTTCAAAAATGGCTTAAAAGTGTTTCACTTCTCCATCGCTTTACTTGGCATACAAAATAAGTCAACAAGTTTTCTCATGGTGTAGCCAATAGGAGAGGAAATGGGTCAAATGACTCTAAGGGATGTTAATAAACTTTGTATAATTTAAATTAATGTCATAATTTTTAATATTATATTTTCATGCCTTATAACCCATTCTTTAGAAGTTGACTACTCCTTTCTTCTTGCTTATCCCCATACCCTGCAAGTTTTTCTTCTATTTACATTGGCCCATACAAATAAATTGATGAAAATGTTTCTATAAGATGTGTAAATCCTTATATCATGGTTTAAATATTTTATTTCATGTGTATATGTGATTTTATGATAAAAATACCTCATTTTGTTAGGTAGGATTTCCATTGTTATGTTGCAGGCATGTTTATAAATTATGGAGTTTCCCTTCCTATTTTTGATTTCAAAATAAAATTTGATGTGGTTTTCCACATATAAAAACATGATCATAATCCTATCCATAGGATTTTTGGTCTCCAATGCATATTTTGAGGGAGTAACATAGTCATATATGGCACATAGTTAGTCACTTATAAATATGCACCTATCAATAGGTCAAAGAGGAACCTTGCACAACCATGGTAGTCAAGAATAAGGTTTTCAAACCATTGATATAGATCTTGAAGTGGAAATAACATATTTGAGATATCTAATGATATTTTTAGATTGGTTGAGATAACCAATTCTCTAATACATATAGTTTTGCCTTATCTACACTGTATATGCACCTACATGTCTCCACAGAGGTCTAAGAAGATTGAAGAGCAAGTGTTTGAGATAGGTTTGAACCTTACTTAAGGTATTGAAGTGTTTAAAGTGACCTAATAATCATGGAGGATCCATAAAGTGACAAAAAAAATTTATATCCCACCACAAGTTGAGAAGGTTATTTCAAGGATTTGTTACCTTAAAAACTCTAAAACAAGGAGCATGCCTTGTTATTGATCCTTTCATGGTATGATGTACTAAGGTCTACACAATCCTAAGTATTTTATCATAAATTTTAGACCTAGGAGTAAGGTATTAACCAAAGAGAATAAGTTTTTGATCCTAATAAGTAGTGTAGATGATCATTCATCTTAAACATTCTCTCATTATAGATGACAGTGTTGTTTACATGATTTTGAGTCCAAATGACTTTATAGTGATATAAGGCCTAATGGACATATAACATGCATACAAATGACTTCCTTTATATGAATATGTACTAGTGTCTCAAATTAAACTTAAAATGATTTTAAGTACAGGGTCTTGACCTATATCATCACCTACATCTATACCTTTGCCCTCAAAAAGGTCACCTATAGTCTGACTATAGGTACTTGCAAGCTCATGAGATGAATCTAGAGGTGAAAACCCTTAAAACATGAAAAATTACTATTTAGAGATAAATCCAAAGGCTTAAAATAGGATTATTATGTGTAACTTATATTCCAAGAGTCTAAAACCATTTACAATGAGTCCCTTGCTCTCAGAAAGGCCACCTACAGTCTTACTATAGTGTGACAGTTCATTAGCATATGGTAGTTTGGTCTTGTCAAAAGTATTTAAGCATGAAGTGAGTCAAAATGAGTTGTAATTTAACTTTATGAGTTAAAGGGGAGAATATAAACATGATTTAAGGTCTAGGATGAAATATTCACCTATAGGTATACCCCTTTTTCTAAGTGAATAATATAGTCAGATAGTCTTCCAGTCATGCCTAGTCAAGAGAATTGA
Organism: Torreya grandis; assembly: GCA_037957365.1. Lineage (NCBI taxonomy): Eukaryota > Viridiplantae > Streptophyta > Pinopsida > Cupressales > Taxaceae > Torreya > Torreya grandis. Next base: position 430,561 of record JARHVA010007272.1, on the reverse strand, counting down.
GGAAGCTAATATAATTTGGGAGTGTCAAAATGTGTTAAAACATACTCAAAAATTATAATTAAAATACCACTTGACACTCATCAAATGGAAATAGGGCAAGGAGGGTTTCAATTTGTAACTTAAATTTAACACACCAATTTTGCACATAGAGAATGCTACATAGTCTACCTTGAGGGTTTTGAAGAATTAAAGGGCCTATTCATGTGATCCCACCATAAAAATTGGTAAATAATACCCTCACGACATATTTTACCCCCTCATATCTTTACATTTCTTGATTATATAGGGGATATATCCTTTGTTCTATCTCAGATAGAGGGTACTCCTAGGCAGTCAAGTCTGTAGGATTGGTAAGTGGGTGACAAAATAAGGTATTGATGGAGATTAGAGCCTATAAATAAAGATGTAAATAGATGTATTTATCATTAATAAACACATAATAGGCTTCTCAATTCTAATAAATCATGTAAATAAAGTTTTAATCCATGAATGCAGACTAGGCCTATTAGGCCTAAAGCCTAATAGGGTGTAATACCACTTCTAAGGATAGATGAGACTTGAAAAGAATTGGAGGACCTTAATGTGGATTTATAAGGTGATTTTAAACCTTTATAATATATGGGGATCACAAAAAAGCTATTTCTTAGCTTTAGAAAACCTCAAGGTGTATAGAATGCAAAGAGGGGCTCGAGAAGCCAATATCAAATGATTGTAGTTGTAAGTACAAAGTACATGGGAGATTAAGGAGTTAAGAATAGTTGGAAGGGATCCCATAGCCCTAATTTGTGTAATTTATCTAGGGTTTTAGCATCATAATTTTATGAATGATCCTTAAGGGTTAAAATTACTCAAAACCCTCTAAAAGCCTTGCTCGTGACTTGATGGGAAAAAGGTGGACATAAATACATCCATATGAGATTTTATGACTTGGAAAGTGATTGGAACTTGTAGGTAACTCCATTGGGATTCTTCCCATTAGATTGGATTGTACCCTATATGTACGACAGGGTGTAAAACTAGTTTTCCTAATAGATTTTGATGTTTTTTAGGTTCAAATAAGAGTTAAATGATGAGGATCACTTTGGGAGATAAAGTGGGACCTAATATAACTCCTCATTTTCATTTCTTGTTTTATAAAAGCACACAAGTAACATTACAAACATCTTCACTTTAGTTAATCTAAACTAGCATAGTGAATGGAAGGTAATTATCAAGTGAGAAGGTGATAAGCCCAATTGGGAGGAATTTTAAGGTGTGCCTAATTAATTTAAATACAAGAGGACTCTTTAAAGGTGTCATAACAACCCTTATATAGATTAGATTGGAAAACTAAAGGTCACGTGAATGACAAGTGTGAGGGATGAGTGAAAATAAGGATGATGGTGACTATAAACAATGAGAACACTTGTCTAGATGAGGATCAATTATTAATGACACATCCAATACATGTTGGATCTTTTTATCAACCCATCCATCATATTACACATGTGGTAATTATTCCTAGTCTACTTTAGAATGCTCAAGAGAATCCAATGATGAAGGCAATTTCAAATAAAGTGGTTGAAGGTTCTTACGTTAGTTTTGAGGATTTTTCATATCATGGAGGGAAATTTTTCCAAAGAGACCTTGCATAGTTCATTTAATACTCTACCCCTTTGCAACATAACTAATTCTTAGCTTGACACTTGTTCTTATGACTCTTCAACTTCCATTCTTCTCTCTCCTTTCTCACATTCTATAAGTACTGGAAATTTTGGATCTTTTATGATAATTCCACACCATATATGGTGAAACCCTACTATTTTGATATTTTACTTTGCCTTTGAATAATACATGTAATATGGTTTTGATTTCAAGAACATTTTGTCTAACTGTGTGAAGTGATGTATGGTGAGGTATAGTGATAAAATTCTATGCTTGCTTCTCTTTATCCTTTCATGTTTCATGGAAAGAAGTTCTAATTCTAATAGGTCATATGGACTATAGATAGTGTGTTTATATAGTCATATAAAATTTCCAAATTAGTATTTTGGGTGTGGCTTGTGACACCCTATTCATATCTCCTTTTTGCATGCTCTTGTGACCCTTATAGACACCTTTTTGCTCATTTTTGGTCATCCAAAACATTATGAACCTTGATTCCAGCTTATCCAAACCATGTTTCCTAGGCAAATACTATTCCCCTAGGTCTTGATCCTATAGGATAGGATCACCATACCTAGACTATAGTGTCAGACCCTAGGGTGTCCCATTTTTTATGCTCCTATCCCTTTGTAATTTGAGCCCAAACGGTCATTTTGATCTAATTTTTATCCTTCATTATGTTGACCTAGTATGAATACATTTAACCCATGACCAATTATTCGCTGTAAAATCCCATCCAAATTTTATTTAAAAGGGAGGTGATAAATCTTTAAAATAAAGCAAAAATACAAGCAAACTACTAAGGCAAACTTTCCTATTCTCTGCATATAGTCACCCAACACAACTATAAACATATTCAAATCCTCACACCATTCCTTAGCCATGTCAAACACTCTCAATTTATAATTTTTTCATTTGCATCACACTATTGCATAAATCACTTTAGGTGGGAGAACTACATATGGCTTGATCCCTCTTCGGAGTATTGGTATATAGGTAGTGTACCCACACAAGGGACGTGGATCACATGTTCAATGCATCTTATACACACTAACCCCCATTTATCTAAGTGATTAAAATCCTATTTTATTAATCATGATGGATGGTTAGGGTTTGAATATTAAATCATCTTTATATCAAGATCTATCAACATTCAATATTTCATAGGCAGGATCACATAGGAATAGTTCAAAGAACCCAAAAAGTTCAAGTCCCTGTGACCAAATTGGATAACAGTGGTAGGAGTGAACAATAACATTAGACCTCAAAGTGTCGTATTTTTGGTACTCATATTCTTTCATTAAATGAAAGCTAGATTCTGATTTGTGACATTGTCATAGTTCTGCACAACCAATTTCAAGCCCTATATCAACCATCTCAGCGTATTTCAAGATAAGTTATATATTCTCCTTATTTATTTCTATTTTTAGAAAGGTAAAAAAGACAAATCAATTATATAAATTAGGAATCTAATTATTATAATATTATTTATTAATTTATTAATCTAAACTCTTAACTCAAATAAGAATAAAAATCCATTATTCCCAAAATAGTTAAATCATTTAATGAACCTGACTTCATTTTTGAATAAAAACCCTAGAAACCCTAGGGAAAATAACTTGTTGGTTTTTTTAGTATTTTTTTTTTATTTTTCCTGCATATATAAATCAAATTTTCACATTTAATTTTTAAAATTTAACATAGTATTTTTAGATATTATTTATTTCAAACCCTAGCTGAGTTTACTAGGTCCCTTTGCTTCTTGAGGTATCACCTTACATGTTTGTGAGCTTCATATCCTTTTTTTTGTATATTATAGTTCATTATTTTTTAGATCATAAATTACATTTATTTAATCTTTTCTTTAAATTTTCAATTTTTTTTCCTTATACCACCTAATCTCCTTGCTTCTTTCCCTTTGGGATGAAGTGCAAGACTTAGTGGCAACCCTCTTGAATTCACCCAGATTCCTCCAACCCATCCATATATCATGGATAAACAACCAGCTCAGTTTCTTTTTATAGATCCTACACATCTAGATTAAACTAATTTTAATGAGGATAATTTCAAAAATGAGCAATATGATATTAAAAATTATGATACACACATCGATGTTCATGACCTACCACATCAAGCTCTTGATCCACTTCCACCTATTGTTGATAATGATGTGGTCATCAACAAATATTTGATTCTACAAATTTTTAGAGAGACTTAGGGAGTAGTATTGAGATCATGCTCTTATCTTATAATTTATCATGGAAATTAAAAAGGCTAAGCAAGTTGAGTCTACCATTCCTATAAAACAATCAATTACAAATGACACTACGGGGGCAACTATGTCTCAACAACCCCCTATAATATCCCAACCTTCCTATTTTGCACCACCAATTATGGCTAGTACATATTTGTCTCCTAATGTGGCTACCCTTATGTAAGAGATAAAATCTATTCAATCCAAGGTGTTACATCTTGATCAAGGTGCCTATAGACCAATATAGGCCTTAGATTCTTTTGCTTTACTTCCTATTGCTTCTACACCCTTGCCACTAGGTTTTATTCAACCCAAGCTCACTCTATATGATGGCAAGGGTGATCCAAAGACACAATTGATATATTTTCATGTAGCATGCTTGGACTATGTGTCAAATGATTGGTTATTAACAAAGCTATTTCTATTTAGTTTAAAGGATTATGCTCTACAATGGTTCTATAGTCTACTGAATCAGTCGATCAATGCATTCAATCTTTAACTGACATGGTCCTATCTCATTTCAACATTAACATAGGTGACAAGGTTTCATATGCCCAAATTACATAATAGAAAAAAAGGGAAAATGAACATCTCATAGATTATGTTCTTTGATATAAGACTATCTTGGCCAAAATAACTAGACCCATAGTTGATCAAAAATTATAGGATCTCTTCAAATAAATTCTTCTACCAGCTTTTCATGAGTCAATAATGTTCAAAAGGTTCTCTTACTTCACTGAGTTATGTCATACACTAAAGGAAATGGAAGTCAAATTAATTTTAATGGGCAAATTCAAGTACATAAGCATATCAAAAACAAAAAACAAGAGTAACAATAAAGTCTCATACAAAGTAAAGGTTAATGATAACAAAATTCAAAATCAACCTAAAGTTAATGCAACTTCAGATCACCCTTAGCGAGTGGTTTTATCATCATCCCCTCGATGAGCCTTTACCAATCTACCATTATCTCCATCCAGAGTCTTACAGTAGATATTGGAATGCAATATCATATCTCTCCCTCTTATTTGGTAAGTTGATACAACAAAACCTCTTCCACAAGGATATGATTAGAATGCATTTTGTGATTTTCATAGGACACTAGGCCACACAAAAAATAGATGAATTAGTTTATGACACAAAATATAGGACTTGATATATGGTAACCTCATTATTCTTGGCACTCTAGTTGAGCCTCCTTAGGCAAAGCAAACATATGATAAGGCTCTAAAAATCTTCTCATATCCTTTCTCAAAACATTATAAACAAGAGATAGGGGACACATCAAGTTTTCACCATGCATATCATGCACACCCTCCACCAGCTACATACCAGTCACCTTTAGTTGAGTCACATCCCTTGAGAAACATGATTCATGTGTATTATTCTAGAGTTCCATCTAGACCTTCCATCTCCTTCTCAGATCAAGAGATAATTGAGGATGATTCAGATTACCATGCACTCTTTATCAGAGCCTACATTGATCATCATCCCACTCATAGTGTTCTCATAGATAATGTATCTAGTGTGAATATGTACACTATAACATTACTTTAGCATTTGGGATATGTAGAGTAGGATATTACCCTGATGGACATAGTTATCAACAGATTTAGTGAGCACATATAGAGTTCATTAGGTAAGATGTACTTCCTCTATAGGTTGGACCTACACATGTGGCCACACCATTTACTATTTTTCCTAGTGTAGTGGTCTTTGATATGTTTCTTAGTTGACCATGGATTCAAAAAATTCATGCAGTACCTTTTATAGTTCACAAATGCATGAATCTCATTCACATTAATTAGGTTTTTATAATTGGTGAAGTTCTATATGAGTTACCATTCCCCACTTTAGATCCATCTCCTACTTTGAAATCACTAGTTTCATCTCCACCAATTATAGTTTTTATTCTAGTTGAGATTCAAACATAGCCAAGGTCTCCCTCACCAGCATAGAGAGTTCATACACTTCCATAGATGCCTCTTTTAAAGCAACAATCACATCAATAATAGTTTTAGGGCTTCAGATATTTTCTTACTACAATGTTCACACCTAGGGTAGTATCATTGAGGTTTCATTACTCTACACATAGAGTACACTTTCAAATAGCTTCTTCTACTACCAGATGGGTCCCTAAGAGACCTATAGTTACATCTAATTCTCATAGCTATAGGAGGGCGCACAGTCAAATTCCATTATAGAGATTTAAGAGTACTTATAGCATACAAATATTTTAAATTCATAGTCTTAGCCCTTCAATCATGCTTCACAATCATGCATGATCCCTCTCCATGGTATAAGACACCAATATAGGGAGTCTCTCATGAGACTCATCTATTACTATCATTTCTTCTCAGTCTTTCTTATACATAGCTTCTTTTCAAATTTCTTGTACATAGTTTCATTTTGATTAATTATACATAGTTTATTCTCAAAATAAAAAACAATATAACATGTCAAAATACAAAAACATTCAAATAAATCAAAAACACTAAAAACATTTCAATTGTATGCATTATCCATGCTTTACATTTTTGCTACCATGCTAGACTTACATTTTGCTTTTCTATGCTATTGTTTGTCAATTTATCTACATTATCATGCTTCACTTGATCTTATTTTAGTCTATGTAGTGACACCCAGATCCTTAATTACTTCACTCTACCCATTGAGGGGGCATCCTACTACATTCGAGACATAGATCGACATATCTACCCACAAGGGGCATCTTCTACATGAATACACCATCCAAGTTATGTCATTCTTATACCACACACTCTAGTTATCATGTTTATGTACATTACTTACTAGCTTACATAAATTATTCCATTGACACTCACTAGTATATATCACTTGTGTATTTCTTAGTATCTACCTAGTTTTGTACTACATGTTGTGCATACTTTCACTTATTTATTTGATTAGTTAGATGCGATAGTATTTCTTGAATTTACATGATTTATTTTCTTTATTTGAATATCTAGATGTGATTTCATTTCTTAGTTCCTATTTTATCTCTTATGTGTGACCTAGGATATTTGCCAATGTTCTTTGCTTGTACTCTTCTATGTGCTTGTGACCCTCATGCCAACTTTCTTTGTTTTTAGTTGTATATGTATGTGGGAATTTAAACATGCCTTGTATGATTGATTTCTTAGTTTGAGTTACATGTTCCCATGTCCCTTATTTTCTTGGCCCCCTGGCCATTTTTGTGTGCTTCTTGCTTCTTGCCTCGAGTGTTTTTTGCTTGTTTGCTTCTTAATTATTTTACAATATCATGATCCACATCATGTATTATCTTGCCTTCTTATATGCCATGATGGACATCATGTTCCATCCCTCTTTGACAAATAACAACTAACATTTATATTTTAAATTCAATATAATGTACATGTTACTATATTGTTACATCTCTCTATACATACCCCTATTGATCTAACAATCTCCAATACAAACTATGCTATATCTTGAGACATCTTTTGGATTATCATTTCTATATAATGTATTTTTTAGTATAACATACTTATAGGGATCTTTCTTCTAAAGGTATTCATTATAGGGTCTTCATTCCTACCCTTAGAAGAGGAGGCAACAAATAGGGGTTTTTTTATAGGCATCAAAAAAATTTACCAATCAAAAATCAATTTTTAGAACACTCAAAACACCATCCAAAACCCAAACTAGGTAGAATAGACCAATCAAGTAATGAAAAACACAAAAAATGATCAAAAATAGCAAAGGACAAGAACACCATACTTGGACTATAGTGCCAGATAGTAAAGTTTCCTATTTTTAGTGATCCTATCTAAATAATAGAAAAACTATATTTTCTAGAAACAAATAGAAATGCAAGACCAATTACAGTTTTGTCAGCTATAGTTCAGTTCATATTCAATATTTTTAGTATAGTTTTTCTCAGAGAATCTATACATAGGGGGCATCATGCATGGCATGATGGATCTTGCTTCCAATTTTAAATTAGGCAGTTGGTATAACTTCTAGATCAAAATCCATGTTATAGACACCCATGATTAGGGTCAATGTGCATGACACATTTTCCTTATTTTATTTTTGAGTTTAGTATAATACCTAGGTATTTTTAGAAATTGCATGCCTTATTCCATTTTTAGGTAGTTGGAGTCATTTCAAAGTGGATTTTATATAATCCTAGTTCTCAATTTTAGTGTGGCTTTCATACAAGCCTAATCTCAACCTTTTAGAGTGGCCAAGATTGGCCTAGTTCTTAGTACACATTCAGCTATTCATACCACATTGTTAGATTACAAATAATTCATAGGCTTTAGGAGCCATCTCATATGACATGCATTCATATCAGTATCATTTCATATCTTTACTTAGGGGGGAACGATGGATCCAAATGACTAGCTAGCCTTTGTATTCTTGAGCTACCTACTCAAAGGGATTAGACACACAGTCCAAATAATGATTATTACATGCATGATCACATAACTTCACTTAGTGGGTGACAATGGAGCCAAAGGGATAGCCTTTGTATTCTTGAACCACTTTTAGGGAATTGAGCACTTATCTCCATTCATGATATTACTTTTGATATAGCACATACCCAGCATACCCAACATCACTCAGCATCACACATTTTCATAAGCTTCACCCTTAAAAGTAAGTTTAGGTACACTTCCTATTTTTCCTTTGTCCTAGTATTTCTCTTTTCTATATGACTAGAATAAAGGGAGGGAAAATGTAGTCATATAAAATCTCCAAATTGGTAGTTTAAGTGTAGCTTGTGATATCCTATCCATAGATCCTTTTTACATTCTCTTGTGACCCCTCTAGACACCTTTTTGCTCATTTTTTATCATCCAAACCCTTTTAAACCCTAATTTTAGTTAGCCAAACCATGTTTCCTAAGTCAATCATATTCCCCTAGGTCTCAATCCTATAGGATAGTAGCACCATATCTAGACTATAGCATTGGACCCTAGGGTGTCCCATTTTTGGCACTCATATCTCTTTGTAATTTGAGCCCAAATGGTCATTTTGATATGGTTCCTATCCTTCATTATGTTAGCCTAGCATGAATACATTTTAACCATGACCAATTATTCCATATAAAATCCCATCCAAATTTTATTTATAAGGGAGGTGATAAATCTTCTAAAACAAGCAAGAATACAAGAAAACTACTAAGGCAAACTTTTTTATTCTCTACATATACTCGCCCAACATAGCTGAAAACATATTCAAACCCTCATACTAGTCCCTAGCCACCTCAAGCACTCTTAATTTAATATTTTTACATTTTCATCACACTATTGTAAAAAGCACTTCAGGTGGGAAAACTACATATGGCTTGATCCCTCTTCATAGTATTGGTATGAAGGCAAAATTCCCACACAAGGGGTGTGGATCACATGCTCAATGCATCTTATACACACTAACTCCCCATTTATCTAAGTGATTCAAATCTTATTTTATCAATCATGATGGAGGGTTAGGGTTTGAAGATTAAATTATCTCTATAGAAATCTTTGTCGACATTCAACATTCAATATTTCATAGGTAGGCTCACATAGGAACAATGCAAAGATTCTAAAAGGTTCAGGTCCCTCTGATTAGTTTAGACAATAGTGGCAGGAGAGGAAAACAACACTAGACCCTAAAGTGTCATGTTTTTGGTGCTCGTGTCCTTTCACCAAATGAAATATAGGTTCTAATTTGCAACACTACCCTAATCTTGCACAACCACTTTTAGACCCTATATCAGCCATCTCAACTTGTTTCAAGATAAGTTATATTTTCTCCATATTTATTGCTATTTTTAAAAAGGTAAAAAAGACAAACAAAATATACAAATAATGACTATAATTATTGCAATATTAATTACCAATTTATTAATCCATAACCTTAACTAAAATAGGAATAAAAATCCATTATTCCCAAAATAGTTAAATTATTTTGACTCTATTTAAGTGTCTAAGTGTCCTTAGAGTATTCAATCTAACCTCTAGTCTACTTACATTGGGTTGTTTCATGCATATCACCTCCATGTTGAAATATTAATGTTAGAAAATCTTAGGGATTTGAATCTAATGTTGTAAGTCTTATTTCTTAATTCAAGAGTATGATGATCTTATGGAGATATTCATGGTGTATCACCCCATTATAATATATTTCTTTCATGCATACTTCTACCCCATTTTCAAACAAGCAATCAGTTAATGTAGGTGATAAGCACTTAAAGGTCAATTTAGGGAGCTGACCCTTAGACCTTTAGGTCTACATATACTATAATAAACCCATAGGACTAGAGTTATTCCAATGTTTCCCAAATCTTAGAGTAGGCTTGAATAATGTCCTCTAGGGTTCAAGATTTGGTGCCCACAGTTTTGGCATGCTCGGTGGGACCAAGGTTCAAGAGAGTGAACATATTATTGGTGTCTTTCCTCTAATCAAATTTTAAAACAAGCAAGATAACACTAATGGGGACTATAAATTAAATCTTCTATTTTTAAATAGCTAAGGTATCTCTTGTTTAAGGTTTTGATCAGTTCTTATATCTCATTTGACCTGTGAGATTGATATGAATAGCTATGATGAAAATCCCCACTATGCACCTCCCTATCAACTTTGTTATGATATGTTACACCACTCAACAGCCATATCAAAGTTTCTATTGGTCCTATGATCCATGGCAGTCCTATATTCCTTTATTTACCTCTCCATATGGACATTATGTTGTTAAAGAAGCCTATCAAGTAATATCCTCCTATCAATCCCAATATGGTCCATGCCAATCATACCATGATGTCTATCAACCTCAAGAGGATTCTTATCAGTCTTACCATAAGGAATCAGATGACCCTATTGATTTTATATCAAGATATTACAAGGCAAGATATGAATTCTTATAGGATCAAATCCAATAAATTAAAGCTGACATCAATCCCCATCATTACTTCATCCTCATACTTCAACCCCATCTCATATAAAACCCTTATTGACACTCATTCCAAGTATGTTATATAGTTAATATGGTATGAGAACATAGGATAATGATTTTTATGTCCTCCCTAACCATCTCATGGAATGGTTAAGAGGATTTGTTCAAAGGTGGATGGACATTGGGAGGTGGTTGAATAATAAACTCAATGAGATATCAAAGAGCAGTTGTACTTGGCAAAGAAGTGTTTTAAATGATCAATAGATAGATTAAAGATGTGGAAATAAAAAGAGATTGAAAGTGAGCCTATAGCTATTGAAGAGCCTCAACGAGGATATGACCAAGGTGAAATCTTTGTTGAAAAAAGTGTATTGCCTTTTAAACAACCCAACTTGTCATTCCCTTATGAACTCACTCAAAAATTCCTTTTTCCCAAATCCATTCACAGCCCTCCACCACACCTCATACACCATCTCATACTCCATCTCTAACCCATAAGCCTATCCATAACTCTCCCACATCATCCCTTCTTTAAATAGAGCCCATATTATGAAAAAAATACAAATAAGAACAAGCTCAAGATATAGCTAATCAAGAGGATGCTTCAAGTGACTATGAAGAAGAAATTACCATAAGGACCCCCCTTGGTGAAGATAAGTTAAATTCCATATTCTTGAGTGAAGAAAAGAATTTTTAAGGTCTTATTGTAGCCATCCATATATAATTTGGTCAAGGTATGAAAGGAGAAGTGTTTGAGAAAGACCCCACATCTGCTCAATTGGTTGACAACCATGATGAAGGAGTTGTTAAAGGTAAAAATCATGAATAAGATGATCTATGTCAAAATTTCAATGCCATAAATCAAGAGTTTGAGAAGTTAGGTAAGACTATTCCCCCTCTTAAAAAATACATATATGATCATGAGGTTGTTTGTAATCCTAACAAGCATGAAGTTGAGTGTATTATCAAGCATAAAGAAGAAATTATTATTAACAATGAAGATGAACATCAAGTCACTTTTAAAAAGCTGCATTCATGAAATAATCAAATGAGACCAAGGAAAAATATGTTGTCCTTGAGGATCATTCAACATCTCAACTTGAGATTAAACCATTTGCAGATGCATTAGAGCATAAAGAAGACAATTCTGATGACCTTATACATAAATAGCATCAAGACCAAGAAGATAAAGTGGAATAGGTGGTGGTTCTCAAAGACAAAGAGAGCAAGGATCATTGGGAACAACAAATGAATCTTTTCAAAGAGTTTGAAGAACTTTTCCAAGTTGAAGGCCAAGTACATAACAATATATAGAAAGAGGTTTCCATGGAAGATAATGACCAAGATTGGGTGGACTATGCAAAGATCCTTGATGAGCTTGAAGAACTTGTAGCTGAAAAAAATTGACCTTATTGAGAGCACCATAGAAATAAATGAGGTATACATTATTGAACCACCATTAAAAGCTGAAGTTGAGGAGTAATATGAGAAAGTTAATAATGTTGAAATGCAAAAAGAGTTCACTTTCATAAGTGACATACTTATAGATGATTTGATTTCATTAAACATCATGCCAATGAGGTTGGAAAGCATCATAAAGGATTTGGATATATAAGTATCAAGGTTAAGAAAAAACATGACGCATTCACTCTTTCATTTCATTAAGAAAGAAAGGTTTCAAACTTCCCCTTTGACCCAGGATGAAGAGTTTCTTTCATGTTAGTTTCTATTTGAGTTAGTTGGTTTGGGTTGTGTGTGTGCTCTATAAGTGCTCAAGAAGCACAAGTGTGTGGTGTGTTCTTTTGTGTCTTTTTCCTATTTTTTCTTGTGGTTTGGTCAATTTTCAAAGGAAAATTTAGTGTCATATATATGCATAGGTGACTCTATAGCCCAATAGATAGGAGAAGGCTACTTGTCTTGGCATTACTAGCTTGTCACCCCTCAAATATCACCAAGAATGTCAAATATTTTGACCAAAAGTCAAAATAGTTCAACCTCCTATACTTCAAAACTTGTATGTGGGTATATTATGGCCTTATATGGTGTGTCATGGTCCTAACAATGTCATTTAATGTGTCACTAGATTTGTCATGGTTACCTTTTAGTCCTTTATGTCTTAGGTCATCTTAGGGGTCATATTTGAGCCATTAATAAGGTTGTATAGTTTTCATAAGTATAAAAGTGTATATATGTCATAATCTTATCATAAGTGGTAGTATCTAACTAAAAATTTACATGTCCCTAAGTTAGATCAATAAAATAGATGAAAAAGGGGGAATTTGGGTAGTTGTACGACTTATGCAAGTGTTTTATAATGTGTGGAAGGTTGTGAAATTAATATTAAAATTACTTTATTTCACTTATATTTTTTATCTAATTTTTATGTCTCAAAAATGGCTTAAAACTTTTTCACTTCTCCATCGCTTCACTTAGCATGCAAAATTGGTTAATAGGTTTTCGTATTGTATAACCAGTAGAAAAGGAATTGGGTAAAATGCCTATGAGGGATGTTAATAAACTTGGTATAATTCTTATTCATGGAATAATTTGGAATATTATTTGTTCATTCTTTATGAACCATTATTTATAAGTTGATTTCTCCTTTCTGCTTACTTATCCCCACACACTACAATTTTTGCTTCTATTTGCATTAGTCCATAAAAACCAATTGATGAAAGTGTTTCTATAATATGTGGACATCCTTATTTCATGGTTTCCATATTTTATTGCATGTTTGGAGGTGATTTTATAAGCATAATACCTTAGTTTATTAGGCAGGAGTTCCATTACTATGTTTTAGGCATGTTCATCAATTATGGAGTTTCCCTTCTTGTTTTGGCTTTCAAAATCAAAGTTGATGTGGTTGTCCACCTCTCAAAACATGATTATCATCCTATCCATAGGATTTTTTGTACCCAATGCATCTTCTGAGGGAGTAACACAATCATATATGGCACATATTCAATATCTTACAAATATACACCTACAGGCAGGTCAAAGAGGAACCTTGCATAGCCACAGTAGTCAAGAATAAGGTTTTCAAAGCATTGAGATAGCTCCTAAAGTGTAAAAAACATATTTGATCTATCTAATGATATTTTGAGATTGGTTTAGATAACCAATTCTCTAATACATATATTTATGCCTTGTATACACTATATGTGCACCTATAGGTCTCCATAGAGGTCTAAAATATTGAAGAGAAAGTGTTTGAGAAAGGTTTGAACCTTCCTTAAGGTATTGAAGTGTTGAAAGTGCCATAGTAATCATATAGGATCCATAAAGTAACAAATAGACCTTTTCTATCCCACCACAAGTTGAGAAGGTTGTTTCAAGGATTCATTACCTTATAAACTCTAAAACAAGGAGCATGCCTTGTTATTCATCCTTTCATGGTAATATGTACTGAGGTCTACACAATCCTAAGTGTTTCATCATGAAGTTTAGACCTAGGAGTAAGGTCTTGAGAAAAGAGAATGAGAGTTTGTTATTAAGAAGTAGTGTAGATGAATCCTTCATCTTGAACATTCTCTCACTGTAGATGACAATGTTATCTATAGGATTTTGAGTCCAAATTACTTTATAGTGATCTAAGGCCTAGTGGAGATACAGTTTGCATACAATTAAATTCCTTTATATGAAGATGGAGTAGTGGATCAAATAACACTTAAAAGGATTTGAAGTACAGGGTCTTGACCTATATCATCACCTACAGGTGTACCTTTTCCCTAAAAAAGGTCACCTATACTTTGAATGTAGGTACCTACATGATCATGAGATGAATATAGAGGTGAAAAACCTACAAACATGAACACTTGATAGTTGGAGATGACTTCAAAGGCTTAAAAGATACCTAGGATGTGTAATAATGATTTCAAGGGTTGAAACCCATTTAAAAGGAGTCTATTACTCTTAGAAAGTCCACTTAAATTTTGACTTAGGGTTAATTTTAGTGGGCTATATTAAAAAATACTTGGATGTTCCCAAGCAAATTGGATTCATAATAGCGGAGAATCAGTTTGGAAGGTGATTAATTGTGTAGGTGAATCAAGTGATGGAGTGGGTGAATTAAGATTTTATGAATAAAAAACTTCACTAAATGTAAATATTATTACATATTTGGATTCCTCTTAAAAAATTGTTAATTAAAATAAATCATTGTAATCCGACTCCGTATGCAAAAGTTACAACCTTTGAAATTTGGCTAGTTGATAATCCACTTACCGAAGGACATCTGCATGATAACAATGGCCATCCACATGATGTTGATGAGAATTGGAACCTATCGATGACCATACAAATGATGCTAACAGATTTTTTTACCATGTAGATGGTCATCAACACCATGTATATGGTCGTCAACATCATACATACATCCATCGGCAAGTGCACTACCAACTAGCTAACTTTTGGAGGTTGTAACTTTTGCATGCAAACTCATATTACAATGATTTTTTTTTAAATTGAATAATTTTTAGAGAGGAATAAAAATATGAAATAGTATTTATATTTTGAGTGTTTTTCATGTCATTTTAAGTTATACATGGTCATTTTTAAATGTACATGGCCATCGACATATGCAGACATCCATCAGCATATGCAAACATCTATCAGCATATGTGGATGGTTAGCAGCATATGTGGATGGCCACCAACATATAAAAATGGTCACCAACATATAACAATATTTATTGGCATATGCATATATGTAAATTCCCATCGGTATAAGTAGATGATCATCGATATATGTAGTAGATATGGCATATGCAGAGAGAAACTAGCATATGTAAAAGGCCATTGGCATACATAAATATATAGATGACCACTAGAATATGTAGATATATACAGATATATACAAATGATCATCTATATATGTGATGTGAGATGAATATAGCTAGATTGTCTTTTGAGGTACTAGTGAAAAACATTTATATGAATGTCATTATTTTAAATAGATGGTAATATGACCCTAAAAACTAACTTGCATCCAAAAAATTTAGGTGATTCAAGGCTCATAAATACTCCAAAAAATTTCCAAATTCATATTTATAAAACTACAATATTCATGAATTAACAAAGATTAACCACTAAAATTTTCCCTTGTTTGACTATAGTGTGACAAAGTACTAGCATATGGCAGTTTGGTGTTATCACAAGTTTATAAGAATAAAGTGAGTCCAAATGAGTTGGAAGTTACCTTGATGACTTCAAGGGGAGAATATAAACATGGCTCAATGTCTAGGATGAACTCTTCACCTACATGTATACCCTTTTTTTTAGTGAACAACATAGTCACATGGTCTATTAGTCAAGCCTAGTCAAGAGAACTGAGGAAGCTAACAAAATATGGGAGTGTTGAAATGTGTTTTAGAATATTAAAAAATGATAATTAAAACATCACATAATTCTCATCAAATGGAAATATGGAAAGGATGGTTTCAATTTGTAACCTATAGTCAACACACCAATCTTGTACATAATGAATTCTACACAATCTATCTTGAGGGTTTTGAAGAATTGAAGGGAATATTAATGTGATCCAAACCTAAAAATTGTTAAAAAATATCCTCATAACCTATTTTAACCCCTCATACATATACATTTCTTGAGAAGATAGGGGAGATACCCTATGTTCTATCTTAGAGAAAGGGTACTCTTAGGTAGTCAAGTCTATAGGCTTGGTAAGTGGGTGATAAGGGAAGTGATCCAAGGAGCCTAAGAATTTAAATAAGGATTAATAATGATGTATTGAGAATGAATAAACACATAGGATGCCTCTAAATTCTAAAAAAACATGTAGATAGAGTTTTAATCGTTGAATGTAGACTAGGCCTATTAGGCCAAAATCAATTCTAAAGCCTAATGGGGTATAATACCACTTCTTAGGCAAAATTAGCCTTGAAAATAATTAGATGATATTCATGGGGTGTTATAAGGTGATTTGAAACCTTTAGCCTATAGGGGGGATCACAAAAAAGTTATTTATTGGCTTAATAACACCTCAAGGTGCACAAAATACAAAGAAAGGATCAAGAATTTAAATCCAAATGATTGTAATTGTACAAATAAGGTACATGAGAGATCAGGGAGTTAGTAATCATTAGAGGAGGTACCATATCCTACTTGTTGGAATTTATCCAAGGTTTGGATGTCATAATTTTATGAATGATCCTTAATGGTAAAAACTATATAAAACCCTCCAAAAACCTTGATTATGACCCTATGGGAAAATGGTGGATATAAATGCATCAATATGAGCTATTATGACTTGGAAAGTGATTATAAATTTTAGAGAATTCCACTAGGCTTCTTTTGATCAAATTAGATTGTACCTGATCTGTATGGATAGGGTGAAAAACTATTTTTATTGACATATTTTGATGTTTTTAAAGTTTAAGGGAGAGTTGAAGGATGATGATCATTTTTGGAGATAAAGTGGGACCTAATATAACTCCTCATGATCATTTATTATTTTATAAAAGCACACAGATACCTCTACAAGCATCTTCACTTCAAGCAGTCCAAACCAGCATATTGAATGGAAGGTGATCATCAAGTGAGAAGGTGATAATTCTAATTGGGAGTCATTTAAAGGTATTCCTAATGGATTTAAGGAAAATATTAATCTTGATATGTGTCATAACACCTATTTTATGAATTGGATTTGAAAACTGAAGGTCACTTAAATGACAAGTGTGAGGGATGAGTGAAAAGAAGGATGATGGTGACTGTAGGTAGTGAGAAAACTTGTATAAATGAAGATTAATGATTAGGGACACATACAATTCATGTTAGATATTTTTCTCAACCCTTCCATTATAGTTCACATGTGGAAACTATTCCTAGTCTACTTTGTAGTGCTCAAGAGAAGCTAATGATGAATGTAGTTTCAAATAAGGTGGTTGAAGGGTCTTACACCAGTTTTTAGGAGTTTACATACCTTGGAGGGAAAATTTTACAAAGATATGTTACATGGTTAATGTCATACTATACCCCTATATAACATAACTGATTCTCAGTTTGACACTTATTCTTTTGACTCTTGAGCTTCATTATTCTCTCTCCTTTCTCACATTATATAAGTACTACCAATTTTGGATCTTGTATGCTAATTCCACACATTGTATGGTAAATCCATTATGATTTGATGTTTTAATTTTACTTTTAATAATACATGAAATGTATTTTTGATTTCAAGAACATTTTTTCTAAGTGTGTGAAATGATGTATGGTGAGGTCTAGTGATAAACTTGTATCCTTGCTTCTCTTATCCTTTCATGTTCGATGACAAGAAGTTCTCAATATAATAGGTCATATGGAATGTAGCTTGTGTTTTTGAATTCCTTAAAGTGTCCAAGTTTCCTTATAGTCTACAATATAACCTCTCATCCACTTACCTTGGGTAGTTTCATGCATATCACCTCCATGTTAAAATACTAATGTTAGAACATCTTAGGGCTTTAAAACTAGTGTTGTAGGTCTTATTTATTAGTTAAAGAGTATGATGATATTTTGGATATGTTCATGGTGTATCACCCCTTTATAATATATTTATTTCATGCATAATTTTACCCCCTTTTCATAAAAACAATTGTTTAGTGTAGGTGATATGCACTTAAAGGTCAATTCAGGGAGCTAGCCCTTAAACCTAGAGATTTACCTCTACTATAGGCAACCCACAGGCCTATAGGTATTCCAATGTTGCCCAAATATTAGATTAGGCTTTAAAATCCTCCTCTAGTATGTGATATTTGGTGCCAATAGTTCTAGCATGACATTGGGACCAAGGTCCAAGAAAGTGGAAGTATTATTGGTGTGTCTTTCTTATAATTAGCTTTTTGAAGCAAGCAAGATAACACCAATAGTGACTCCGAATGAAATATTATAGTTATAATCAGCCCATATATCTCTTATTTCAGTTTTTTTTATCAATTATTTTATCTCATTTAACCTATGAGGTTGATATGAATAGCCATTATGAAAATCCCCACTATGTACCTCCTTATCAACCTTGTTGTGATCCATGTAACACCCCTCAACAACCCTATAAAAGTTATTATCATTATTATGATCCATGGCATCCATATAGTCCTATATTTACCTCTCCATATGTAAATTATGTTTTTGAATAATCCTATCAAGGAGTGCCTTCCTATTAGTCCCAAATATTCTCATGGGGATCCTCAATCATCCTTCTTCCTATCACTCCCATGCCACCTCCTCCTCCATTCCTTTCGACATTCTTTCCTTCTTATTCATCCATTATTCCTCCTCCCAATCCCTTGACATATAACTCTACTTTTACCACCCTAACTTCATCTTCTTCTACTACCTTGGTAGTTACCACAATCCCAAGTTGGGTTAGGCCCTTAGAACTTGCCAAAACATAGACATTAGAAATGGTTTATTATGGCAACCCAGAGGTCTAATGGGATTTTGATAGATAGATCAAGAGCATGAAGAGAGTTATTACATAGAGGTTTACTCATGAAGGGGATCAAATGATATGGAAAACTAAGCATGACCTCTTTTTCCTCACCAAACTGAGGACACCTACTAGGGAGGATAAAGTGGTTGAAGACCCTATATTGATGCTCTAAACTACCAATGAGTTGTTTGAAAATATCTTAGAAGACATGAAAGATCAAGTTAGAGTACTCAGGTCACAAGTGAAGAGCATGTTACTAATAGGGATAATTGTTTGAGTTGTAGATTCCCTTTTACAATTGTTTACAAATCTTGTAAAGGTGATCAGAGCCCCATCCATGAGAAAATAGCACCTCTAATGCACTCAAGTATATTTTTAGAGGTTTACCCTCATGGATAATAAGTGCAAGAATATCATCATGGTTTTTCATAAATTAATATTCCTAGAGCTTAACTCAT
This sequence comes from Torreya grandis, assembly GCA_037957365.1. Taxonomy (NCBI): domain Eukaryota; kingdom Viridiplantae; phylum Streptophyta; class Pinopsida; order Cupressales; family Taxaceae; genus Torreya; species Torreya grandis. The sequence goes on along the minus strand of JARHVA010007272.1, from coordinate 410,853 downwards.
TCCTCTAGTCAAACTAAACCTATAATAGACTTATGCTAAGAGCATAAGGACTTCATTTGAGGATTGGTTGGATATGGTGAAAACAATGATCAAGGATTTTGGAGAAGAGTAAGGAGCATATGTTGACATATTTCAAATAGGTAAACATCATTATTTTATTCCATCCACATGTAACTTGTTTAACAAAGAGGAATTTGGGGTCCACTTTGACCAATTTGACCAAGTCATGTGAAGGAATGTAGTGAAACCTAATAGGATTGGGGCCAAAGTGATTCAGGAGTTGGAAACCTATACAATAGCTAGCATCAGTTAGGTGTCAAAGGTGAAGGTTTCCCTAGAGGCTCCAATCCAAATCCATGAATGGTTTCTACTCTAGGTTGAGGTAATTTTTTGATAACTACCTATAAACCATGAAAATATATATCATTAGTTTAACTTAGTGGTATCTGCACTAGTAGATAATGAGGCACATCCTAGGCAATTGGTAAGGGGTCATCCCCACCTCTTTACCAATATATTATTAATGAACCCTAGGAATACTTTATGGGATGAATATCATATTTTAATTTAGTTTTAACAACTATTTTATGCCATGATGGCCAACAGTGGGATCTCATGCTACTAGGAGATGAATCCCATCCTTATATATATTTTAGTTTGCATTCTTGGAGACGGGTCAACTTTTTTTGTAAATAAACACTATAATATTAATGTGAATTTGGTTTATCTATTTAAATTCATATATTTTCATGAATTTCTCCACTTTTTTTCTATTTTAAATGAATTAACACTAATATTAGAGGATTTTTATATGTGATTTTATGCAAGTCTTATGTGTTAATTAGGATGAGATTTATCTATCCAAGTTAAGTTATTTGATGTATTTTATTTCATTTGAAATATGTTAGGATTTGTATATGATCAACTACAAGGTTATTTGAAGTTATTCATAAAGGCATCATGGAATTAAGAATTCACCCCTTTTTTAGACTCTTTCCCTATGTGACTAGATCTTGAGCCCTGTAAAACTTAGCATACACTAGTATAAATATAGTTGAGCATGTTTTTGGTTCTTGAAGAATTTGTTTTATTATTTATTCAAAGAGATCCCCCTCTCTCTCTCTCTCTCTCTCTCTCTCTCTCTCTCTCTCTCTCTCTCTCTCTCTCTCTCTCTCTCTCTCTCTCTCTCTCTCTCTCTCTCTCTCTCTCTCTCTATTTTTTTGTACTTTCAAGTGGTTATTTTCCCCATTTTTATAAATTATGAAGTGAATCAAGGTGGATCTCAATAATTTTAATCTATTGCAATCGATTTAGATAGAAGTATAAAAGTTTTATGTCTTAGTGAGAAAACTAATATTGAGTCATTGGTGATAGCACTACATCTCTTACATATATATTAAAATCAATCTAATTAAAGGATCCCAATACTTTTAGTTCATGCCTTAGATTACCCCAAAAATAATCCTAAAATGGGAGGATGGAATTCCCTTATTTTTCTTAGAGTCTCTTATAGACACATAATCTCATATTTACTTCCCATAACCATATTTTAGGCATGAAAATAGATAGCCATACAAGGAGGTGACCCTTTATCACTTGTTGAAAAATATTTAACATACTAATCAAATTAAGATCAACATGGATCCCATTATGTGGATCACTCTATCTTAATATGGTCCTAGTTGAATAATAATATCCCTTTAAAAATTTACAAGAAAACTAGAATTGCTAGAGGAAGATCTAGACCTTTAGTTGCACCTAGTAACTCATCCTCTTAGTTTATACCTAATAGGCCTCCACCTATGGTTGATCCTATGTCATGGTTGGTCGAGTATATCATTGATATTCCTGGAGACATCCATGAACTACCCAAAAACCCTAAAAGATACCTCCAAAGATCCAACCCAAGTGTGGGATGCACTACTAAATAAAATTTGACCTCATACAAAATTTCTCTTAGTTTTCTAAATGTAGAATATGAGGATGTTGCTTGTAGACTTTTCACATTAAATTTGATGGATGACTTGTGATTGGTTCTTAAATTTTATTGAAATTTTCATTATGAGCTAGGACCAATTTATTAATACTTTTCTCACCTAGTTTGGGTGAGTTATTGTCCCAAGTGTGTTGTACCAATAATTCACCTACATAAAATGAGATCTAAATGATCCCATAATGAATTTCAATTATATGTTTCAAAATATGTATAGTCAAGTCACTGTGTTATATTATCCATATGACCAAAAAACCCTCCAAATATATAATAATACACTAAATCCTTAGACTACTAAGTTTTTATATAGAGATCCTTTAGTGGTAGATTTACCCATAGCGTATGTCGAGGCCATAAACTTAGAGAGTCATAATAACAACTAAGTTATATTGGTATTAACCATATAAAATGGGTTACCAAGATTACCTACTCAAAAATCCCTCTTTACCATTAGCCAGAATGTACATATACCACACCCCATGCCAATGATAAACCATCTTCCATTAAGGCACGATACATAATGCACCTAATCAACACTCATGATTTATTATCCTAGTTAATAATGAGGTATCGCCTCAATATCACAATAAATCATTGGTACCTATTATATCCCAAAATTTCACCCTTGGAAAGTTTTTCAAGCCTTTCAAATTTAGGGTAACATGGAGATAATTCTAGGCTATGGGTGTCCTAATAAGTGCATTGAATCTCTACATTTTAGGGCTAGCTCATCTTAATGTATCAATTAGGATCACAAACTATAAAATACTAACTTGAAAAGGAAAAGGGAGAGGAATAACATGAAATAAACCTAACTAAGGATGTGAAAAACCAAAACTAATTGACCACTACCAACCAGGTGCATGTGCACATCAACCATGAGACTAGTTTGAACATACACTGCTCCTAATCTAAATATCTTACATCAATGTTTCAATGTGAAGGTTTTGATTGATGCTTAGGATATGAGGACTAATAAATAGATATATAATGACACTAATGAATATGAAAAATCATTCAACCCTTAAACTTCACTTGAACATTCACATGACCTACAAGAGAATCTTTTAAACTGCATATAGGTGTTATAATAAAATAACATGTTAAGGAAGACTAAACAATTCACTTAAAAATATAAACCATCCATATACACACACTAAGTAAATTAATAAAAGGAGATAAAACTAGTAGTCTTCATTTATCAAATTCATACAAATGAGCAGGGCCTTGCCATACTTAGGTGGAGGATGCCTTACAAAGCGAAATAAGGATGTATATATAGAGAATGAGAGAAGCATAATATAAGAGAGTCATTTACAAGTTTAATTATTCTAAAACTAGTTAAAAACAAGAAGATAAATATATAAAAAAATTCATAAGATTATTCACCACTAGTGTACATTTTAGGTCATGATAATCTTTTAGAGTTGGCATAGAGGAACAACTCACTTCTTCACTTGAAACTGATCTTTCTTGTTTGGGAATTACCAACCACTTAAAACTATCTTATAAGTGATTGAAACCTCCAAAATGATATGAAATATATGGGTTATACCTATTGGAATTATCATTCACCTCTTGAACTGATGTTTCACTTTTAGGTATGCTAGTCACACTCCTTGCAGCTCATGAATATTCCCCCTCATTAGTCATATGGGCCTATTAGCTAACTAGGCCTAATTGCTTGATGTTTGCCATTTAGATGGACATGAATGTTTTAAAGGAATTTTTAATAATCTGATGATTCTAAAAAAACATCAAAAATAATTTTTATTATTTTTCAAGAGACTCTTAGGCTCTCCATGATTTCCCACATGCCTATAATTAGGCTTCTTGAACAACAATAGTGGTACAGTCACCTCTTGGGCCCAAAATAATGACATGAAAGATCATGTATCATATTGAGAGGTTTAAATAAATAAATAAATTATATAGTCATACAACATAATTTTAAGTTTTCAAATCCTTTATACCTGATTTTAATACCAACCATCACCCTACATACTTAAAATTAGGCCTATAGCCATGAATATTAAACCATTTTTGTATAATTTTGCCCTCAATCACACCAAGTGTCTTGATAATTTTATAATGGGATATTTATAGGTCACAAAATCCATTTAAATACAAATAATTCTCATTATAAGGCATTTGAGGGCAAAATTCCTCCATCGGGTCACTATGAAGGGTTTAAGGTGTGTTTTAGTCTTAATGATTATTCATAGAGGGTAGTTCCTATTTATCTCTCCTAAAACCATAGGATGGAAGTGGAACGATATATCCATAATCTAAAAATTCCCATTAACTCCATGTAAAACCTCATTCATGTACTAAGCAAAAAACTATGCTCTCTTGAGTTCCTTCACAAGGCAAATACAGGGTTTAGAGAGACCTCCAATCTTAAGGTTATTTATAGAGATGTGGGGGTGGATGAATGAAATAATGCCATTATTTTGAAGTATAGTAACACTATAATCACCTAAAATATCCATTTTCCACCATGCATCTCATTGGTGGAGTTATATTCCTTGCAAACTAGTCTCTCATGTGACTAGGCCTGCAATAGTGCACTCGAAGAGAGTTATCTAGCAAGAAAATACACTAAATTGTTTGTTTGGTTATAAAATATTTAATTTGGTTATATTATATATATTATGAGATATTATAATTATTATATCGATGAATTGACCCACCAATCCACTAGAAACTAACTTAAGCTCAAAACCAAGGTTTATAGTCAATCATACTAAAGTGACCCTAGTAGGCTTCTTTTGTATTGTCTTCTTTCTCAGGGGTTAAATTCTCATGGAAACATCTTGAAACATACCATTTAAATTTATGAGATTATTAAATACTTAATATACTTATAAAATATGCAAGAGTTCTTCAATCTTCATACATAGGCCTATGTATGACCATTTAGGCCTTTTAGGCTTAATTCGACCTCTTGCCTTTTTCATTGCCTTCAGTCACCTTGTGAAACTCTATGAAGATATTTTTAGCATTTTATATGGAGTACACATGTGTTATTTGGCTTCATAAAATTCATGATCTCAAACCATAACCTTTACATACATAATATTTTCAAACTTTATCAATTACTAATGCTTTCTCTCTTGAAAAAACGTATATAGTCTCAATCTCTTTAAGTGCACACCTTCAAGGATGTATCAAAAAAGGGGTAGGAAGACCATTGGTTATTTACATGATTATTTTACCCTATACTAACACTTTATATCTACACAACCATATCATAAAACACTTTTATAATCCTTATCTCCTCTCTGGCACACTCCTCCAAGGTTTTACCACCTTTATTAGCCCCTTCATAAGCCTAAAATGATTTTTGAAGGTTTATGTTACACTATCAGCCCCATTGACCATGTATTCAAATTGATAAAATATATTTAAGGTCTACGTCATCCCCTTTCTTACCTAGACCAATACCTAATTTATTTTTATCAATAATGATATAGAGACAATTGGGCTAACCTTATTGGCTAAACTTTTAGAAAGGTTTAAGATTAGATCTAGCTATATAAACACGTTCATTTCACCATTTCTCATAGAGACAATAGAGTTAATTATTCATTTTATATTCTTTACAATATTTTATTATGTCATTCTAATTGAGGAGTTATAGCTTAGGGTTTATACTTGGATAAGAATATTATATTTTGGAAAAGTCTTGGATGTTTTGGCCTTTTCTTAGTGATCCTTACATACCACAAAAACCTATTATGAATCACCTTTAGACAAAGAAGAGATTGAGTCTTAATAGGTTTATCTTCAAGGTAAATATCTCTAAATTTAATCCTCTATTTTAGGATAGAATTAACATAAGTAATGTCTTTTTAATATATTAATATCTCCATGCATTAGGGTTTTACCTATAGATAGATTAATTAGTATTCTCTTATGCATGTTTACTTTTTATTAATCCCCACTTTGTGCCACAAGATTTGGTGAGAAATAGATTATATTTTTAATTTAATTATCATTTACTTTGTGAATATGAAAATATAAGACCTAGATAGGGTTATTTTATGGTGTTACTTGACTAGAGAATTTGGAACCCTCTCTAGTGATATCATTATGGTAAGAGATCCCTTGGTTAAGTCTAGCGTATCTATCTTGGTCATGACCCTAAATATATAATGTATCAACAATAAAAAGTATAATTAGGATTTATCATCTCAAATCTAGGATTGATTTATAGATCAGTTGCATTTCCCTTTGCATATATTCTGGTGAACCTGAAGTGAACCAAACCCTTGTAGGTTTTTTTTCATGCTCTCATTTTGTCATCATATTATATTTTCTATTTTTGTAGTATTATACAAAATAGTCAATATATTTATAACATTATATGTGTAGGTTTAACATGAAATCACTCTTAAATGACTCTATTTTGTTTGTGTAGTTCTTTTCCAAATATATGTTACTAGATAAATTAGTTCAACATAGTCTTCTTTTTTAGTTCTAAGTTTGCATACACAATAAAACTAGTCAACTCTATTCATAATTCTCTTATTTTAGCATACAAGTATGCAAACATAGTCAATTTAATTGACTATGTTTGAAAATTCTTATTCATCACACAATTTTTTCAAACTTCATTGACCCAATTGACTCTATTACCAAAAACTTTTAATCAACATTTGAGCATCATAGAATAAAATTTTGAAATATAAGCATCATCCAACCCACCAAGGTTCATTATTACTCTTTCTAAAATTTAATTTATTTATTTTTATTACTATTTTTCACAATTTTGTAGTCTATAAAAACATATCCCTACAACTAATTAGGTTGACCTGCTCGACACAGTTCTGTAGTTTGTCTTCTATCTTGAAGACATAGACAACCTATTCGATTGTGTTCTTCTAGATATTTATTCTACACAATAATATCTATTTAATCAACTCTATTATGTAATTTTTTAATACAATGTCACCTAAACCAACTCTATACTCTTCACAATCAAGGAATTAATCTCTCTTTTCTAGTAATTAATTCACCTTTCCTTTCAATTTTTTACATGCTTAGAGTAACAAACATAGATTAATTAGGTGGTTTTTATATTAAAAATTTAGTCATGTTATTTTTCTCTTTTTCACACACTTCCAAATCACTTTACATTCAAAAAATATTAAACATTTATCTTCCCAAGGCCTACCTACTTGGATTTCATCATCAAGGGGGAAGCCAACTTGGATTTCTAGCCAAGTATAAACATGTGGTCATTGTTATATATTGGTAAATCACCCAACACCTTATATCTATGATATTATGAAGTGAGGAGGTAGTACCCAATACCAAGATAGTACCATCACAAATATAGATCCTTTTTAGATAAAAGATCTTGAAACCAACCTTAGATTACTTTCTATTTCCTTATTACAGCCAACTTCCCAATCACAGTAAAATTAAACTTAATTATAACTTAATAACACTTAGTATGACCAATTAATTAGAATTTAATTTAAATTTACTACATTCTCTTTGATCATTGTATGTTGTATTTAAAAAATTGTATTAGCTAGCATTAGCGCAAGGTTTGTGCTTTGTGTTCCAATTGAATCACTTACATTGATCTAATTACTTGTGTACTTAATTCAATATGCTTAGCTTCTATCTTGAAAAACCTTTATCTATTTTATAACACTATTTTTTCTATCAACATATTCTATTATATATTAATTTTAACTTGCTACCTGTAATGCATAGTTGACTTGTCCAATTGTGTTTCCTTATCTTTCTATTCAACCCTTGTCTAAGTAGTACACATTTGACCTATCTAATTATGTATTATTATTTCTTTGATTGTTCCATATTCATTATTACACCATCAACCCATACCATTGTGTATTCTCTTTATCTTATATTAATTCCATTCCTTATAACACACAGTTGACTAGCTCGATTATATCCTCTTATTTTCTTGTTTTGTGAATTTTTTTTCAAATACTCTATTGACCCAATTAACTTTGTACTTGGTGGCTGAAATTATTCCCTATCTAGTTGATTATATCCCTATTTTTCATTCTTTTTTCCTAATCTTAGAATATTTATTAAAGCATCATGAAATCCCCTATTAGAATCTTTTTGGACAACTTGAAACCATTTAGACACTATATAGGGTGCTCTTTTCTTCTTATCTTTACTTCCCAAGAGGATCCTCACTCTTTGGGTACCTCTTCACCTCCTCATATTTTTATTATAACATGGTTAAAATCACTCCAAAAAATGAGATTTGTGGATTAGATCCTTTCATACTTATCAAGACAATTCCCATCTTCAAACATATCACCATAATGTGGGGGAAATTGGTATAAGTCTATCCAATAACCCCACATAGAATCTACCACCTATCAACCCTCCCCATAATACCAATTCATGGAATCCTCCAAAACAAACTAACACATAAATTTATACCATTCATATTATTGAATAGATAGTGCAACAAATGAACATAATGCAAACTTCTAACACATCTCAAATGATGCAACTACAACATCATTTGATCAACTTGGTTAATCAACCTCTCATTCTTCTCCATCAAAATAATCAAAAATTTATTCCTCCACCTCTTAGATATTCCATGGATAATTTCATCCCCAAACCTATCATACATAATTAAATGCTTAAACACATCCAAAATGAGGCTTTAGCCCATTTTATTATTTCTATTGATATTGGTAGTATATCTCCAACAATTAAATACGATGGGACTAAAGACCCTACATTTTTTTATTAAATAATTTGGAAATATTTATAAAGAGTGGATCAAAAATAATATTTTCACCACAACCAAATTTTTAAACTTTCACCAGTGATGTATTAGAATGGTACAACCAACTTCCCTAACATTCTATATGGTAACTAGAGGATATCCTCTAGTTAAATAGTTTCAACATAATGACCTTGTCAAAAATTACCTTAGTAATTTCATCAAATCTAATCAATCTCCCATGAAATCAACTCATTATTTTATCAAATGATGGAAATCTTTGGCTCACAAGGTTGATCACAACATGAATGATGATAACTTGTTTAGACTCTTTATAATAGCATTAACACCTTTATTCCAAAACAAAGGTTCAAATTTTCACTCCACAAATGTTAAATGAATCTCTTAAACAAGATAAATTTTAGACTTCTTAATGAAACATTTTGAATCTAATACCAAAATAATTAAAGGACATTTTCAATGTTCAATTAATGTGATAAGAAACAATCCTCCTCAACCCAAACTAGGAGTAGCCAAAGTCGACAATCCCTAACCTTCTCATACGCTATTAACTATGCAAAAAATGAAATAATTTTTAGCACCATCTAAACCATTCACTTATCCTAATAATCCCACTAAATGGTATGATCCTAATCAATTTTTTTGGTTCCACATCGATATAGGTCATTCTTTGAAACATGTAAAGGGATTATAAAAAAAATTGTTTCTTTTATGATTGGTGATTTATTTAATCATGAAGCCATGATTCAAATCCATCATCAATATTACCTTAATTATTCTCAAAATAAACAAGATTCCAAAGCTTCTTATTCTAACAACCCCAAATATTTTTCTACATCTAACACTCAATAAGCCAACAAGGATATTTGTGTGATTAACGTTGATTATGATCAATATTACACTAATTCCCAATATAGAAACATGTCTAATTTAAATTATTGATGCAAACCATCTCAAAAAGATCCCATCACCAAACCTAAGAAACCATATTTAGAAAAACAAATTCTCAAAGATACTACTACGAATACTCACCTAGCTTCAAAAACCAATGAGGAACCATCTCCTCCTTCTAAACCTCAAACCACTTCTCTTCCTTCTAAACCTATTTTACCTTTTATGTCTCATGCTAGTTCTTTTTCTTCTGAAACCCATTATAACTTCTTAGAATAAATCCACTCTATGCCTTTCAATATTCCTATCATGGAGTTAGTTCATACCTCTCCTTATCATTATAAGTTCCTCATGCAAAAACTTCAAAAAATTAAAGATCTATCTCATTTAGAAGAGGAACCATCTTCTCATGAGATAAAACCAACTAAAGTGCATACCATTTAATCCATTTATCCCTCTTTTAAACCCTCCATAGATTTCCTTTAAGAAGACATGATCGATGATGAGATCCTCTTTTGAGTTGGTGACCCACCCCTCTCCATTAAAATAGAAATTAATACTAACCTCATTCACAAAATATTAGTAGATGAAGGGTTTGGTATTAATGTGACATCTCTTTAACTCATCAAAAAACTTTTCTATAAAAAATATAATCTCAAAAAAACTCATTTAACATGTCTTAAATTTGACAAAACTAATTAAAAGCCACTTGGTTGTATTTGGTTCCCTCTCACTGTTGGACCTACGACTATATGAGATAATCTTATGATTTTTGATTTAACATTATCTTAAAACATACTCCTAGGATGACCATGGACTCATTTAATAAGGTTCATCACCTCTTTTGATAGTGAATAATCAAGTTCTTACATAGTGTCAAAAGGTATAAACATGAGTTTGATCCTAACCGATGTAGTATCTAGCTTCCAAATCCTAAATCTCAATATTGAATTCCTATTATTCTAAATATTGGTAGTGCCCCTTTACCCAAATTCATCAATATGAATCTATATTTATAGGTCACTCTTGATTATTCTGATGATGATGAGCTTAATGAATTGAAAAATACTTGTAATGCTATTGATCTACCTCCTACATCTCAAAGTGGCTACCTCCATCATTATTACCTCGTGATCATACCATCCCTCTTATCAATGAGATCACCAATTTCCCCCCTCCATAGAATGATCATGAAGAATCTTACATATAAGATGA